>CABFOV010004468.1:0-17266 GCA_902141375.1 Timema poppense | reverse complement strand
GCCTTCCCCCCATTCTCAAGATGTCGTGGCAGAGGTGAGGGGGCCTTCTCTTATACCCATCTGGGGGGGGGGGGAAATTACTGTCATCGTCTTGAGCAACATGAAATTCACTAATTTGCAGCTTTGACACCCTACCTCAGTCAATAGCTTATCTGCCTACTTAGCTAAGGTTCCCGAATTTTATTCTTGGTATGAATGGAAAAATTATAATTGGTGAAATGTAGGTTTCCCCTTTCATCGTGATGAATTAACAGCCAGGGACTGGACCTTGTGTCTGTTCTAGATTTAAGTTAGTTTAAAAGTAATGTTCTAATAGTATAATTATAATCAGTCGGTTCAGAAAATGCTCATTAAATACTTCAAATAAAAACCAAATGAAAACTTAAGTCACGATTAATGAAACACTTATTTCTTTGTGGCCACGACCCGCTCTTGAATGTTGGGTTAAGGTTTTTTGTGCTGTTTTATAAGTGAATATTAGGATGTTATTAATACAGTAATTAATTTTTCAACATTTTTGATATTTTAAAGGTAGAACTAAATGTATTAAAAAATTGTAATTTATTTGAATACTTTTTACTATTGTTCTTGTCTACTTTATACTATATCACCTGGTATTTATTATATTGAAGTTTTTCATTGTGCTCTTTCAGAACACAAATTTGTATCAGGACATGACTTACAAACTAACTTTCCCAGGAATAGCACATTTAATAGTACATAATCAACCTTATTGCCAGAAATGTAAATATATAAATATAATGAAAAAAGCACATTCACACATTTTAAAATATGCTAAGCACAAGACCTATACAGTCATATTTTACAAAGAAGGACCTTTTTATAACTAAATAAGTTACTAGATCTACTATCACACATTCATACGTCAGTTAATGTGATCTGAAGCTGTAATTATTGATAAATATTATCAAAACCTATAAAATAGGCTAACAATAATAACATAATGAAATGTTATAATTTAACTGCATAAAATTTGTTTGTAGTTTTCTAAACAACATTTCCTAAGAAAATTGGTTTGTAGTTCATAATTTCAACTCTGACCTAAGAGTCGAGGATTTTAGTTTTTTAGTTATCTAGTTACTTTTCATACAAGTGAATGTTCCCTATGTTGTGGACAGTCGAAACGGGCAGCAAGACATCTATCACTCGAACATGTTGGGGGGCAAAGGTTTTTTGTTTGTAATTGTTTAAAATGTGATCAAATTTATTTCTTATTAATTGTAAGTCAACATTTTAAAATAAAACTAAATTGTAGAGTCAACAGACCATTTATGATTTAAATTGTAGATAATTGAAATTAGTTCATATCATGAGTGGGAAAATACAAACTACTGAATGTCAGATTAAGGCCAGTCTTAGGTTAAGTTTGTAATACCTTTTCGTGGATTTTAAAAGAAATAATAATCATTTATTTTGGTTTGTTGTGTTATTTATTTAAATAGCTATGATGAGTCATGGGCATAGGGAATATGTGAAAGGGGGGGCTATAATGTTCAAACCCTGCTTCCCTCCCCCCTCCTACCCCCGGCATCATCATTTTTGAAAGTTTTAAAAATGAAGCTTAATATGGTTTTGTATCAAACTTCGAATAACTTATAGAGCCATTCATTTTCCAAAATTTGCCATGGAAGGACCACTTCAAATAGTGTCTAGAGGCATCCAATTATTTTTTTTAATCACTGGAAGGAGGGTGCTCCAAATAGCTTTCAT
This sequence comes from Timema poppense, assembly GCA_902141375.1. Taxonomy (NCBI): domain Eukaryota; kingdom Metazoa; phylum Arthropoda; class Insecta; order Phasmatodea; family Timematidae; genus Timema; species Timema poppense. Next base: position 15,535 of record CABFOV010004468.1, on the reverse strand, counting down.
TGCATATACTATTTATAAAAAAATATCCAAGCGAAGACCACTCCAATTGGCTTCTAGAAGCATTCAATTTTACAAAAATGTATCAGGGGGAAGCCCATTGAGCTTCTAGGAACATCCAATTTTATAACCTTAACTTTAGAAAAGGAGGGCAGAAAATCCCATATATGTTTTTAAGAGCAACTATACTAAGTAACCTGCCTCGGTGGCGTAGTTGGCTAACGCGCTAGTCGTGTTGAGCTCGGCTGCTGAGGACTGGGAGATTGAGGTTCAAATCTCGGTCGGGTGAACTGGAGGGTTTTTTTCCTAAATGGTTTTCCACTCTCCCTTCACGCAAATGCGGGTTCACTTCCTCTGATTAAACCTTCCCAATTCCTAATCCATTAGTGTAATTAGTACTTAAAGCGTATAATCCGAATGGGTAGTAAGACACCGTGCTAAATATTATTATTATTATACTAAGTATATTGTTGACACATTATGATTTTAGTAAAGTTCTTTACAATGAATTAATATGTTATTAATATTAAAGAGATTAAAGAGATTTTGCAGTTTAAAATCTCATTTGATGACCTCTGAATTCCCATCCACCTTTTTATCATTTATTTTAGTTGTGAGAGAACAATATATTTCTGTGTGGAAGTATATGCCATTAATAGTTTGGTCAGCGTACAACCTGAATGGGTTGTAAGACTCACTAAAAAAAAAAAAGTTTAATCGATAATTCTCGTGTTAAATAGCCAACATCCGCTGATACTGTTTTTTTAACACCGGATCTTATTACCTGCTAAGGTTAAATGCTTATCTATTAATTATGCTAATAGTTTTAGGGATTGGGAAGGTTATATTCATAGAAAGTGTACCTACATTTGCATGAACGGAGAGTGGAAAACTATTTTGGAAAAACCACCCTCAAAATACCAGGCCAAGGTTCGAACCTCGATCTCCCCATCATCGGCGGTCTACTCTACTGCGAGAGTAGCACGTTAGACCACGCGACCACCGAAGCAGGTCTAATACTGTTACATTTCCACTAAACTCTACCTTCTTCAGCCCTACCCCAGGCGTGTAAATATATGGTGAGCCTGAAGACATAGTACACTTTCATTTTTTTAATGGAGGCTGAAACTTCACATCGAGTGTAATCTTTGGTACTTCACTTCCATTCATAAGATAAACAGATCACAGTCACATTGTTACACGTGTGTTGGCTTGTCATATTTCAGTCTCAAGTTCACTTTTATCTTCGGAAGATAACATTTACAACACCAATGCTCAAAAAAGTCTTATTAGTTAAGCATCCGCTTTAACATTTAATTATATTATTATTATTAGCACCGCCTCTTACTACCCGCTCGTGCTATACGCACTTACGCTAATGTGTAATGGTAGGGTGATTGTGAGATGAAATGGAGGACCTACAGTTTAACGTGGAATCCGAACCACGGTGGAGGTCTGGCATTCCTCACATTCACAAGATGTCTTGTCAGAGGTGAAGGAAGGGTTTGGTAATCAGATAAATCTTTGCCGGGACCAAGGATTGAACCCCGGCCGCCAGCATAGAAGTCTGACACCTTACCCCTAGACCACCAGGTCACCAACATTTAATTATTCTAGTAAGTCTAAGAGATGAGGAAGGCAAAATTCAGATGGAATGTACCTGCATCTGTGGTAAGGGGGAAAGAGAAACTATTTATAAAAAAAACATCTTCAGTACACTATGCTGGCACATTTCCACATCATTTATTTCTTAAACTGCGGAACACCATCACCAGCGACTGTTGATGACCTCAGGATCTGGGCATGCAGCTTTGGATATGGAGTCAGGGGTTAAAATGTTCCAAAGCTTGTTTTTATATTTGGGCTTAAAATGATTTATTAAAATAATTCTAGTGGTGTATTTAATGATCTTGTTATTTATTTATTATTATTTAGTACCGTGTCTTGCTACCCGTTTGGGTTATACGCTTTAAGTACTAATTACGCTAATGGATTAGGAATTGGGAAGGTTGAATTAGAGGAAGTAAATCCGCATTTGCGTGGAAGGAGAATGGAAAACCATTTAGGAAAAACCACCCCCAGTTTACCTGACCGAGATTCGAACCTCGATCTCCCCGTCCTCATCAGTTGAGCTCAACACGACTAGTGCGTTAGCCAACTACGCCACCGAGGCGGGTAATGATCATGTTAAATACATTAAATTATGCTAAATTAAAATAAATCTGAAAAAGAGATTTTTTTTTAAATAATATGAATCGAGATGTATTAGAGGAGTCCTGAACGCTGACAACTGACACTGCGCATGGACCAACATTGACCAATACCACTAGATAGATATTTTACCATTATATTCTTTTATCGGCCAAAATACTCCACGGCAGAAAGAGGCATTTCTTCGACTTTTCCTTACCGTTTGCTCTATGGACACGCGTGTGCCTTACCTCTTTTCCTTATCTTTCATCTCTCTTGCATTTTGAATACTTTGGATTAGAATCAAGTTTGAGTTGGCTTCTAGTACGACCTCTTAGCTTGACTAGACCATGGTTATACTTGACAAACACGAGGTTCAAAATTATAAAATATATTAGACTTGTGATATATTTGTAAACATAAATTAAGATTTTATGTCACTTTAAACAGGCCAACAGTGCATGCTTAACATGGACCGTACCCTACTACCATAATAATAATAATAATAATAATGGCGTGTGTGGGCTACATCGTTTGTAGAAAGGTTAGCCAGTACTAATGTACCGTTGCCCAAAGGACGCTCCATGGAGATATATTCCATGATGTCCCAATGAGGTGAGAAGATGATGATAGTGAATATGACGGGCTGAAGATCTTAACCTAACTTAAGCTTAGTTGACCAAGCCTTGATTATCGTGGGAATTATTCCCCGGTACCAGCAGGGAATTATTCCCCGGTACCAGCAGGGAATAGAATCCGGAACTTCTAGGGTGGATAAAATCCTGTAGATATGATTAGTTTAATTGTCTACACTTGGTGCTATCGCTTATTCTTGATTATTTGTAAGGGGCATCATAGAATTTAATTAGGATTTTCTTTCTTTTTTTTACTTTTTTAGTACCTTTTATTACTATCTTTTAGGTTTTTATACATGTGACATGTACTAATTACACTAATGAGTTAGATATGTGGATACTTGAATTGAATGTAGAGGAAGTGTACCTACATTTGTGTGGAAGGAGAGGAGAAAACCATTTAGGAAAGCCATCCGCAGTAAACCCGACCAGGATTCGAACCTCAATATCCTTATCATCGTCATTCTTGTCTAGTGAAAGAGTGACACCTTAAACCATGTTGCCACTGAATTAGATGATTATTTTTATTTAAAAGGTTTCTTTTCAAATGTAGCTATGTTGATGACAAATATTCAAGAACTGTTGATAGTACTATGTATAGATAACTAAACAAAACTTCTGGAGCAATATTTTATTTATTTTGACAAAATAATATATTTATTTTGCTCTAAAAAATGCAAACTTTTGACCTTCTATCTCACCATAATAAATGCTTTAGTAAAACTTTTCCTAACTACAGAGATAAGTTAGCAGTGGCTCAGACCTTACCAAAAACTACACATGGGTCGGTGACCTTGAGGATTGACTGACACACTTGACACTAGTCAACTCACCCCCATATCAGCAGGGTTGTTGATAGTATTAAGTTTTATCATTAATAAAGTGTAGGTGACCTGGCGGTCTAGGGGTAAGGTGTTAGACTTCTATGCTGGCGGCCGGGGTTCAATCCTCGGTCCCGGCAAAGATTNCTTCACCTCTGACAAGACATCTTGTGAATGTGGGGAATGCCAGGCCTCCACCGTGGTTCGGATTCCACGTTAAACTGTAGGTCCTCCATTTCATCTCACAATCACCCTACCATTACACATTAGCGTAAGTGCGTATAACCCGAACGGGTAGTAAGACGCGGTGCTAATAATAATAATAATAATAGTATTAAGTTGTATCATTAATAAAGTGTAACATATCATGATAACTATCTAACAGACTATAACAATTATAATTACTATCATCATCATCATAAACTGTTTCCAGTCTCTAGTCGAGTCAGTTTATTAAAATACCTCCATTTTCCTCTACCCTCACACTATTCTTCCTTTAATTTCCTCCATTCTTCTCCTCTCACTTGAACACTTTATGCTATCTGCCCCTCCCATCTCTTTCTTGGCCTCCCGTGCTGTTTTTTTCTTACATACTTCATTTCCAACATTTTCTTTGGTATCCTCTCAATTTCCATCCCCATTATTTATCTACTCTACGGTACTAGGAACTCAAAATTTCATTTCCTTGCTTATAAAAGTATACCACCTATTCCTATATTGAGCTAGTTCTATCCAGTCCACCTCACTAAATCCTATCCCTATCTTGAGCTAGTTCCATTCAGTCCATCTCATTACACACTATACCTATCTTTAGCTAGCTATATCCAGTCCACCTCATTACACCCTATCCCTATCTTTGCTCAATATAAGATAATTGATAACATTTTATGTTTATTAGTCATAAAATTTACAAATGTTGTTGATCAATATTAATAAAGAAATTATTACAAATAATAAATGAATACACGGATTAAAGAAATCCAAAACGACATGAAACAATTTATAAGAAACTTTTAATATAAAAACAATGTTAAAGGGTTTTTAATGAGTGATAAAAGCGAATATCAAAGTAAAGAAAAATAAATAAGTTAAATTTATAGTTTTTAAACCACATAAATTAATAATCTGATACATAAGATTATTTTATTAAATCATGCGGTAGGTAAAGCTTACGTATAGTAATAAAATTTGTAAAATGTATTAGTTATAACACACACTAAGATATTTCATAGCTTCATGCAATACAAAATATTGTTTGTTATGAAGTACTTTAGAAAAGAAAGAGATATATTACTTGAGATATAAATTAAGTCAAAATAACATTTTTTTTGCCGGAATAAGAGGAAAAAAAAAATTGAATGTAAAGTTGATAGAAACTATCAATATGTGTTGAAAAATAACTAGCTTATTGGCCTTTTTATCTCAATACATTATTTTTCAATGCGAAATAAATGTGTATGTGTGTTTTACAAACCTATTAGTGAATTTACCTGATTAATTATAAAGTAAACTCTGGGTTGAGAAGAAGGTATGTAAGCCACCTCTTGGTAAAACTATACTCATTACTTCCATTATTATTATTATTATTATTAGCACCGTGTCTTACTACCCGTTCGGGTTATATGCACTTACGCTAATGTCTGATGGTAGGGTGATTGTGAGGATGAAATGGAGGACCTACAGTTTAACGTGGAATCCGAACCACGGTGGATGCCTGGCATTCCATACATTCACAAGTTGTGATTAATACACTTCTTGCCAGAGGTGAAGGAAGGGTTTGGTAATCAGATAAATCTTTGCCGGGGCCGAGGATTGAACCCCGATCCGCCAGCATAGAAGTCTGACACCTTACCCCTAGACCGCCAGGTCACCGACCATTACTTACAATTAGGTCTAAACCACTCTCGAAGAGCTGAGGGCTAGAACTGAGCAAAGGACCGTGTTGAGTGTTTGTATCGTAATTATCGCTGTTTTCATGTCTGTCAGATTTAAATGTCCCGGCAGCGAGTGAAGGGGAATAAGAAGTCCGATGATGTGTTGAGGTGTTTGCTGCCTTGCTACCCTCGTAAGAAACTTCCTCAACCCTCGGTACCTTCTCCCTCACCACGACCTCAACAGGCGATAGTGACATGCCGTGACAACGCAACCCCAGCAGTGACCCCTTCTGACACTCCGCCGGTCCAGGATCTTCAGGTGGGTCTGGCTCATAGGGCACGGTAGGAGATATGTCTCGACTTTTGAGTCTTTGGTAACACTTCTCGGCAACTATATCTCTAGTTGAGCCATTGCCAAGGAATAGTTGACTTTCACCTAAAACTATTAATAATAATAATAATAATATTTAGCACCGCGTCTTACTACCCGTTCGGATTATACGCTTTAAGTACTAATTACTCTAATGGATTAGGAATTGGGAAGGTTGAAATAGAGGAAGTGAACCCGCATTAGCGTGGAGGGAGAGTAAAAAACTATTTAGGAAAAACCACCCCCAGTTCACCCGACCGAGATTCGAACCTCGATCTCCCCGTCCTCAGCAGTCGAGCTCAACACGACAAGCGCGTTAGCCAACTACGCCACCGAGGCGGGTCCCGAAGCTATTAAGTCCTTAAATTTCAACTGATATTGCAATACATTCAAATGCACCTTTTCAAGTCATTTAATAATATATGATTATTAATATCCCTGCTACATGCCATGTAAGCAGTCATCTTGAGTCACACAGCCATACCCCGTATTATATGATCGGCTGCGGATGGATATTTTTGTGATCTGTGACATCACGGATCATACAACATCAGTGGTGTACCCATAAAAAGAGCATTTGGTGCATTTTATAATGATTATGTATATTTAATAATAAAGTATTTTTAAAAAAAAATTGTTAAAAATAATCTAGAATCAACTTGATTGGAATGGATGTTCGGAATCACTTATCAAGTGTAGAACTTTACCACTGAATCCAACTGAATAAAGCATACCTGGCTTAGATCAGGGCTTGTAGGTATATAGAAGAAAATAAACTGATATTTTAATAGACATATCGGCTTTAATCATGGAAACGACATTCAACTTAGTTACCACAATTATACTCGCCCACTCTGGTGGTCAAATGGTCTGAGGCGTCACTCTCGCCATAGACTTGACTGGCGATGACAAACAGATCGAGGCTCAAATCTTGGTTGGGTGTATTGGGGGCGGTTTTTCATAACTGGTTTTCCATACAAATTCGGGTACACTTTATCTAAGTTCATTCCTTATTCCTAACACAATATCATAATCAGTACACATGTATATAGTCCAAACAGGTAGTGGGATGCGGTGTTAAACAACATTTAAACTCGTTACAACAACTAGAGGAAAATGTCCCTGGATACAAGAACAACCAAGGTGGCTCAGTGGTAGAGCATTGGCGAGCAAATCCAGAGGTCCCGGGTTTGATTCCCCTATCTATGTTGTGATTGTTCACTTTATTTAAAGTAAATAACAGTTTATTTTTCCTCAAACTACTCTCCTGATGGTCAACTATAAAAATCTGTTTATTTAATGACATTGCCAAAACAAAGGACTTAATTTGTATCGCCCATCCAGCTAAAATAACACAGATATTACCCGCTTCGCTGGCCGCGTGGTCTAATGCGCCAACTCTCGTGTTGGACCGGACTGCTTGAAGTTGGGTAGATCGGGGTTCAATCCCGGTCAGGCGCACTGAGGGTGGTTTTTTTCGTAAATAGTTTTCAACTCTCCTTCCACGCAAATGTGGGTGCACTTCCTCTCGATCAAACCTTCTTAAGCCATTAGTGTAATTAGTACATAGGCGTATAACCCCGAACGGGTAGTAAAATGCGGTGCTAAGAATTAAAAAATATATAACGCAGGTATTTGAGTTGCCACTGTAATTTTTTTTTTTTAATTTCCCTTGTGTTGATTCAGTTGGTGCCATCAACGTGGCCGACCGATAATCTCCGGGCAACGATCGAGAACATGGTTTGTGGGGAGAAGGCTGTGACCAGTGCGTCTTCCTTGGACACCATCCTGGCCGAAGTGGAGCAGGAGCTCAATATTAGGTTTGACACACGTTCTGCTTCGTGACAAGTGGACAAGTGACTGTGTTTTTTACCACTTTCAAAAGTCAGGACTATTAGTTTCTTTCGGCAAAGATTTATCTGATTACCAAACCCTTCCTTCACCTCTGACAAGACATATTGTGAATGTGGGGAATGCCAGGCCTCCACCGTGGTTCGGATCCCACGTTAAACTGTAGGTCCTCCATTTCATCTCGCAATCACCCTACCATTACACATTAGCGTAAGTGCGTATAACCCGAACGGGTAGTAAGACGCGGTGCTAATAATAATAATAATAATAATAATAATAATTAGTTTGTTTGGTATTACTCAGCGGATTTTGATGCCCATTCAGGTAGTAACCTAATATATTAGGGATGAGGTGGGTTGTATTTAGAGGAATTATACCTGAATTGGTGTGGAGAGAGAGAGAGAGAGGAAAATTATTTTGGAAAAAAAAAAACACCTCACTACAACCGATTGGGGTTATAACCCTAATTTCTTCTACATTGTCACTCCAGCCTATTGCAAGAGTGACATCATAGAGCAGCGGTCTGTAACTCATGGCCCGCGGGCCAGATTCGGCCCACCAACTTATTTTATCTGTCCTGCCAAATATTTAGTAAACCAGCAATTTGTTGTGTTAAAAAAAATTAGAATAATAACTAATTACTTAAAGTTTAAATTTTGTGTTAGATATTTTTTCTAAACTGGCCCCACTAAACTATTTTTTTAACCAATATAACCTACGATGTCGAAAAGGTGGCTGACATGTGGCTTAGACCATTCGACCACTGAAGTAGTTCTTCAAATGAATGGGTAACCAATATAAATTGAGGGCCACAAACTCACTTAAATTCATTTAAATTGTAGAACCATATTAATCACATTTATTATTCATGGTCATCATCGTGAATTCTTTAGTCTGTGACCAGGTCAGTTTCATAAAATACCTCCACTTCCTCTGTCCTCTGTTCATTCTTCCTCCTTTAATATTTGTATTTTCTTCTCCCCCCACTCACATTCACTCTCCTCCTTCCATATCTTGGTACAGTAGCCCCGTGGCTTCTTTGGTGCTGACTGACAGCTCACAGCTGACAACTGACAGTCAACATTTAGGTATATACCTACATTCTGACTGTCAGAAGTGACAGCTGCTAAACACATGTTTTATACAGATCATATGGTTCAGCGTAGGGATACATAATTTGGTCTGGTAACTTTTCAAAGCCGTCAGCTATTAGCTGTGAGCTGTCAGACAGCACCAAAGAAGCCATAGGGCTACTTTTTTTTGTGTATGTCTTATAACTATTTTGATAAAATCTTTTTTTTAATATCCCTATACCAATAAAATGTTGTCAATATGATGAGTTGTTAAAAGACACACAAATGCATTCCATTTATCAGAATTATGTAAAATATTAATTGTTCAGGCTGTAACATAAAACATATCTAAAAAGTGTATCGTGTTTATAATTTTAGATGGTTCGAATGCATATATTCTCAAATTTTAGATCCAAATCTTCAGATTACTCACAGGAATATCAAATTTAAATCTTAGAAAACATGACATTCAAATTCCAACTCATTGTTAAGATATTTTTTTTTTAAACGTGTCATTCTGAAGTATCATAGTGAATGATCACAACTATCACGAATGTTCAGGCTACCTCTAGACACGGAGCCCCAGTACGACTTCTGCATGGTTAGTGCCGGGCTCGACTACGAGATGGCAGAGCAGTTCAACAAAGAAATCACAGACAGATTCCAACTGACGGGCTTTTCTCTCGGCGAGACGCTGGGAGCTGACCAGTTCTCCGCCTTTGAGTCGGCCATGAGTAAGAGTTCCAAGGTACGATAGCTAGAGAGGTGAACCACGCGCTTAAGTGCCCCTGGTTTGATTTTAACCAGTGTACAAAATAATTTAATATTTGTTTGTGTCCTTCAAATTGCCGAGTTAGCAGAGTTCATGAGGCTAAGGTTGTAATGTACACAGTGTCTTGTGGAGTGTTTGACCTAATTTAAGCTAGTTTGTAAGTTAAACACCGATGTGACCTTGTTTAAACCATTAACCTATTTGAATGGGGCAGGGTGTCTACTGGGTCCCAAAAGTCAAGAAAAAGTTACTAATTGCAAAAAATGGCCACAAAAGTCCCTGAAAAATCACAAATTTTCAATATTTTAGTTATAAAGTCAGGAAAATATGTTTGTTTGAATTTCTCGTGCATTGTAACAACGCGCCAAATGTCGAGCCACCCACTACCCATGATGCCATGCGCTAGCCGCAAGTTGCACGATTGTTTGTACCGTGATACCAAGGACTAGGTTAACATTCGTCATCTAGTTCAAGTTTAATGTCGTGTGTGAGTGCATTATGCCCATATATGCATTATATAATGTTCAACCGCTTACTGAAAGAATTTTGTTGTCAAAAAAAGGTCACCAAATGTCACTAATTTTTATTTTTCCGATTCAGTAGACACCCTGTGGGAGGTTCCCTTTTTCCCCATAGTATGTTAAATGTTATCACTTCTAATCCTTGTTTACTATCTTTGAGGCTTTAGTCACTCATTTTGATCTTCAAACCCGCCTCGGTGGCGTAGTTGGCTAACGCGCTTGTCGTGTTGAGCTCGACTGCCGAGGACAGGGAGATCGAGGTTCGAATCTCGGTCGGGTGAACTGGGGGTGGATTTTACTAAATGGTTTTCCACTCTCCCTCCACGCAAATGCAAGTTCACTTCCTCTAATTCAACCTTCCCAATTCCTAATCCATTAGAGTAATTAGTACTTAAAGCGTATAACCCGAACGGGTACTTAGACGCGGTGCTAAATATTATTATTATTATTATTGATCTTCAACTATAGTCAATAGGTCTATGGTAGGCCTACTAATTACTCAGATGTCAAGAATCATAGACTCATAGGTGCACAAAGAAGGTAACCAGTATGTTCAATAAAACATTTAAAAGAGAATAGAAGGACAACACACCTGCCAGAAAAATGTAGGCCTCATAGTACAAAATTAAAAACAAAAACACATAATTATGTAATTTTCGGGGTAAATAAGTCCCCTTCTTCGGCAGAGAGGAGTAAAACACGTACTGGACTATGGCAGCACGGCTTAAGGTAGGTCATTTAATAATTAAGTATAATATAAATGCAACGTTCTATCTATTTACCAAGAATAAAGACACAAGTTTGAACAGGCAGCTGCGTAATCCAAGCCTAAACTTTTTTTTGTAATCAAGGAACAGGCAAGAATAGTATCTAAGTGATCATGATCAACTTCTAGCCATGCTGCCATAGACCAGTCTGTTATTTACTCTCTTCTCCTGAAGAAGGGAACAAGTGTACCCCAAAAATTACATAATTATGTGTTTTGTTATGTTGTGAACTTTGAGGCCCACAGTTTTCTGGTAAGTGTATAAGTCTCGCCCTTTTATGCTCGTTTAATCAAGACAGCCGTTTGGCACCATTTTTCCTTTGTTAAACAGTATATTATGATTATTTTTTTTTGTTGGAAGGTCCTGTTCTACATAACCGAAAACTTTCTGGTCGACGCGTTCTGTGCCCGTTTGCTTCATAACACAATGTTCACGCCATTCAACAGTGCAATCTCAGCGCGCATTGTGCCGGTGGTCGAGACGGCAGGCACAAGTCTGCCCCCGGCACTTCGTATCATGAACAGGTTGGTCAGGTCAAAAGATGTCCAGTTCAACGCGATGATGCCTCAAATCTTTGACAATTCAGTCAGACAGCAGAAGTTCGAGAGACGTCAACATCTCGAGAAGATGCTCGACCAGCAAAGACACAAACTTGCCATCTCCTTGGTTAGACAGAAGCTAGAGCTGTGTGAGACGTGATATATTCGTGATAAGAACACGTCACAATAAGAAATAATGTTCTCCGCAAGCTGTCGCATACATCTTGTCGGTTTTTATTTAGACATTAATAAATAGAAAAATAAATTTATGGGAGCCTAATATTATATTAAATGCAAATTATTATTGTAAGATTATATTTTTAACTGTATTCTCTGTTTACATGTAAGGCAACAGTATTATGATTGGCTATGTGATATTTCCGTATCTTCTAAGCTACACCATAGTGAAACCAAGCGAGATAAGCCTGCTACCTTTTAGAGTAAACAAAGGATACAGTTCATTACTTGGGGATGTATGAATATCCTAAGCTCAAGAGGTCAGCCGTTCAACCTAAACTGCTTGTAACTAATTAATAAAGTGCAGCAAAAGTTTGTATTCAATAAACATAAAATGAGGTTAGAAGTAAAAGGTCTATTACACTAACAGAAAATTTGCATATCCTAAAAATAATATAAATCGCACACATTTAACCGAATAAAATAATTTCATATTCCTGTTAGGGACTTTCACCAACAGAGATTCTTGAACACTAACATTGGATTAAGGTAGATTCCTGTAGCTACGGAATACAATTATTTTCCAGATGTATTGAGCTTCTTCACCAGCCGAAGAGTTAATTATTATTAGCACCGCGTCTTACTATCCGTTCGGGTTGTACACACTTATGCTAATGTGTAATTGGTAGGGTGATTGTGAGATGAAATGGAGGACCTACAGTTTAACGTGGGATCCGAACCACGGCGGAGGCCTGGCATTCCACGCATTCACAAGTTGTGTTCAATACACGTCTTGTCAGAGGTGAAGGAAGGGTTTGGTGATCAGATAAATCTGTGCCGGGACCGAGGATTGAACCCCAGCCTGCCGAAGAGGGTTGAATACTTGGTGAGATAAACTTGAGGTTGATATTTTTACAAGGATCAAATTCACATTGATTAGCAGAGCCGTTGATGTAACTAACTTTGTATCCTGTTTTCTTGTTTGGTTGTAAAATACACATTCCTGGTGAGACTGCAACTATACTGGATCGGGTTGCGTTGGGAGGGGGTAGCTATTACTTCTCAAGCACATATTTATAAATCAATATCATATATAGCTGAATGCAGGTGTTAAGCTGTTACAGGCTTTCCATTGAATATTGAATAGTTTCCCTTTTGTAAAGTGAGTGTCTGATTGAGTCATGTGCATTCATTATGAGTTTTTGTTTAAAAAAATAGGTCATTATTTGATTATTTTTAGCTCATCAAAGTTGTTGATTATTGATCAAATTTCTGTTGATGAAGAGGCTCAAAGAGCCTCGAAAATAATTTCATTTTGTGATGTGTGATTTTTAATACTATGCTGTTGGTCTAGAGTTTTATCGATAATGGCATGTAACTTGTCTCCTCTTAGGTTTTTGTTTATTAAACTTCATTTAAGTAAGGAACACGCTTCTGATAAAACACTAACAAGACTTTTATAACCTTACATTATAGCTCAGTTTATCATCTGCTGTAGATAATTTATTAGCTTTATCCTACAATTCCATGTCATCAGTCCGCAATCAATCCATACCGACAAAGTGGCTGCCATCTCTTGGCACAGACATTGCCAACTTTTGCGGATAGAGGGTGTCATATGGTCAGCACAATGCACTCTCAGGCTGTTAATCTCAGTTTTCCAGACCTGGGTCACTACTTATTCATTCAAGCATCTCCCCCTGAGGATCGAACCCAGGACCTATAGATTTGTAGCCAGGAACTCTGACCATTAGGACACATAGGCCATCTTACTATATTACACATTAAAGATAACATTCCAAAACAAAGAATAAATACTTGTAATCATGTTTAAAATATTCTTTATGATTGGATAAAAGATATATGATTAAAAGTAATGAAATAGTGTGAGAAAACTTAAATCTATGTTATTTTAAATGTAAAATATAACATGTGATTAAAATCTTATCATTTATAACAAAACAGTAATCTTTTACTAAATGTTGGCAACGCAAAATGTAACCTTATGATTTTTCAACTGTCATTTGGATAAAAAGCTATGGTGAACATATTGTAATCTGGATTTTTTTTCTTTGCGTATCTGCAGATAGCATCAACCATCGGCGTCACCATCAACTGTTACCTGTGGCCGAGTCAGTTTAGTAAAATGCCTCCATCTTGCTCTTTCCACCCACCACTCTTCCTCCTTTATTTGCCTTCATTATTCTCCTCTCACTTGCACACTTGCTGTTATCTGCTCCTCCCGTCTCTTTCTTTTTCTCTTTTTTTTTGTCTTTTCCCACATACTTCATCATAACAGGCTAGTTTGTTTACTGCTCTTCTGTCATTCTCTTTAATTCATTCTGAGCTTAAGATTGGCTTGTCACGGATCTTCTGTCGTTTATTCGTTCTAGTGAGCCGAGCTGAGGATTGGTCGCTCGCCGCTCTTTTAGCCTTCTGATTCATTATTTTTCTCTCCATAACATTTTATTTGGAACTGAGATCAACACACTTTTTATTTATCTTTAGCAATCTATTTAGCTCTATCAACTTCCCTGATTACGTAAATCATTTTATTATAAGTTATTAAAATCTACCTAAAATTGTTAAAATTATAATAGTAGTAAATAATATGGAATTGTGATAATAGTTAATTAATCAATAAGGTATTATGATAATCAATAATACCGATTCAGAGGCTCTAAACGCATCGAATAAATGATAAGCTTTTCTACGATTATTGAATAATCTAATTGATTAATTCAATTAAAATGTCAAGATTTATGTTTTTTAATATGTTAATATCTATATCCATATTTATGAATTGTATAACTAAGGAAGATGGATGAATTGAAAACAAATAAAATGCTGGCTAAATATTTGGCTGTTGAAGTGTTTTGATTTATTTTTCATTTTGTAAGAAGGTTACCAGTGTAATAACAAGATGTACTGCCTAGTTCTTAACTAAACCTAAAACCTAGAAGTAGTAACTTCCACACACAAACACAACTTGAGCTATAGGGGTGTCGCAATGTAATTATAGATTCACAAATCAATTTTCTGCTGTCAATATGGGTCCAGTTTAGTCTACTATTATTATTGCTATTCATTGACAAACTTTATCAAAATTGACAGCTTATAACATTTGACTTGACTCATGAATATATAAAAGTAGCTGGGGAATGGAGGAGGTTACATAATTATGAGTTACATACCCTGTACTTATCACAAGATATTGTTAGGATAATGAAGTCATAGATTGCTGTGGGCAGTACATGCTGTGCAAATGGGAGATTCTAGAACCTTGTTCAGGGTATTGACTGGCAAACCCAATTAGAAGAGACCATTGGTAAGACCTAGACACAGATGGAAGGATACATTAGAATGAACCTAAAAGAGAAGATATGGATAGAGTGTAATGAGGTGAACTGTATAGAACTATCTCAAGACAGGGATAGGGTGTAGTGAGGGGGACTGTATAGAACTAGCTCAAGATAGGGATAGGGTGTAATGAGGTGAACTGTATAGAACTATCTCAAGATAGGGATAGGGTGTAGTGAGGGGGACTGTATAGAACTAGCTCCAGATAGGGATAGAGTGTAATGAGGTGAACTGTATAGAACTATCTCAAGACAGGGATAGGGTGTAATGAGGTGGACTGTATAGAATTATCTCAAGATAGGGATAGGGTGTAGTGAGGGGGACTGTATAGAACTATCTCCAGATAGGGATAGAGTGTAATGAGGTGAACTGTATAGAACTATCTCAAGATAGGGATAGGGTGTAATGAGGTGGACTGTATAGAACTATCTCAAGACAGGGATAGGGTGTAGTGAGGTGGACTGGATATAACTATCTCAAGATAGGGATAGGGTGTAATGAGGTGGACTGTATAGAACTATCTCAAGACAGGGATAGGGTGTAATGAGGTGGACCAGATAGAACTATCTCAAGATAGGGATAGGGTGT
>CABFOV010004467.1:0-52153 GCA_902141375.1 Timema poppense | reverse complement strand
TAAATCTGTGCCGGGACCGAGGATTGAACTCCGGCCGCCAGCATAGAAGTCTGACACCTTACCCCTAGATCGCCAGGTCACCCGTAGGGGAAATAAAACCGTCGGTCCCATGTCGATGGTGGTATGTAGAAGAACCCTGGAGCATATGTGAGAATACCTTTCCAGGCAAAATTGGTCGCGCTCGCTCATCGACATTCTCGTGTGCACGTTAGACACTTCCGTCCCTAGCTTTTCAACATGCTTTATAATAAAATAAAAAGATTTCCTCCCCTAGGATAGAATTTCAATAAATTGAATTAAATTTATTCAGAGCATTTATTTAACACAGGCTTTGAAGTTTTTTATGCATTTATGATAGTTTTGGAACAATTGGACACTTATTTTAACCACAAGTGAAGAGAGGATAATTATTTAAATCTCTGTTGTTGTTTTTTTTCAATATCAGTGCCTACCCCAAATGTACTAAATATTTATTTTCGAAAAAAAACAAAACATATTGGGTCCAAAACCGGGATTAAGATATTGGAGAGTGGATGAGGTTACAAAATGAAGAGTTACATACTATGTGCTAATCACCAGGCATTGTTAGAATAGTAAAAGCTCACAGATTACGTTGGGCATGACATGCAGCGTCAATGAAAGGATATAGAACCTTGTTCAGGGTATTGACTGGCATACCCAATGGGAAGAGTCCATTGAGAAGACCCAGACGCAGATGAGAAGATAACATTAGAATGGACCTAAAATAAATAGGGTGTAATGAGGTGGACTGGATAGAACTAGCTCAATATAGGGATAGGTTGTAATGAGATGGACTGGATAGAACTAGCTCAAGATATGGATATTCTGTAATGAGGTGGACTGGATATAACTACCTCAAGATAGGGATATTCTGTAATGAGGTGGACTGGATATAACTACCTCAAGATAGGGGTAGGTGGTGTACTTTTGTGTGTGTCAGTAGAGTAAGTAAGTATTGTAAATATAAAGAAATCGTCGACATTTAAGATGTTACGTTTACGATAAAATCTTAACCACATAGTAACTTCAACCATTTATATTGCCATTGTTTTTATAGGCTTACTATTTTTACTTCATAACCGTGTTGAAATAATCTCGTCCTACATCATACCATAATTAACCTGTCTGGCCACATTATGGCACCAAAAATAACAATCCTATGTAGACACAAACAACAGCAATTAATACAGGTGAACACGTCTTGTCAGGTGTGGGGCAAATTGTTGGGCAGTACATGACTTTCTCTCGTTGCAAACAGACCATATAATGTACGCCATGTTGAAACCATTGTCGTGCTGTACCAACTATTGTTCTGTGAGAACTGTACCTAGCCGGGTGTTTATACAGCTTTATAGAGCTGGGAGGCGTGTTCGCTCGTATGGCCAACAAAAAACACACACGACCTGGTGGGAAATAGCTACCTCGCCGAGTTTCCTTTCCCGGGTAATTAGTCCGAATTTGTGATGTTTCACACATCAAGTGGTGCAAACTATTTCTTGTGATCAGGGGGACATGTTGTCATAAAGTGTGTTCTCAGGGTGACCACATGAGGGAAACACATGCCATAAAGTGTGTTCTCAGGGTGACCACATTCATGGAATTAAGAACTGTTAGATAATTTCATAACTTTTAGAGAATATACCGTCTTTTCCCGAGCCACAAAAATATTGGATTCGTGATTTGGCATAGTAATAATAATTTATTATTATTATTTCAATTTCCTTTATTATAGTGCTGTAGGTGACCTGGCGGTCTAGGGGTAAGGTGTCGGACTTCTGTGCTGGTGGCCGGGGTTCAATCCTCGGTACCGGCACAGATTTATCTGATTGCCAAACCCTTCCTTCACCTCTGACAAGACATCTTGTGAATGTGTGGAATGANACCCTTCCTTCAACCTCTGACAAGACGTGTATTAATCACAACTTGTGAATGTGGGGAATGCCAGACCTCCACCGTGGTTCGGATTCCACGTTAAACTGTAGGTCCTCCATTTCATCTCACAATCACCCTACCATTACACATTAGCGTAAGTGCGTATAACCCGAACGGGTAGTAAGACGTGGTGATAATAATAATAATAATATTATAGTGCTAGCCAAAAGTCGTAGGACCTATATATAACAGGCCAGCACTGAGAGTAATAATAATAATAATGGCGTGTCTGTGGCTTCATAAACCTGTAGCTCAGTTTGTGGAAAATGTAGCCAGTACTAATGCACCGTTGTCCAGGGAACTCCATGAATGTACTAATCGTTCATCATTTCCATAGAGGCTCTTCCCATGTCCCGATGAGATGAGATGATGGTGAATATGTTGGGGTGGAGACAATGACGAACTTGATCTAACTTAAGCCTAATTAACCAAATTCTGGTAACCAGGGGGATTATTCACCTTTCGAGTATAAATCCCCCCAGTACCAGCCGAGTATCGAACTCGGTACCTCTATGTCGGCAGACAGGGGCTATGGCTACTATACCACGGGGCCGGTTATAATAATAATAATAATGGTGATGATAAATACATAATTTAATCGTCAATGGTGAAGTTATGAGCAAATAAAATGTTTTTTTAAAATTATTATTTGACGTTATTTTTATTTTAAAAACCAAACTATTTTTTTATTTTTAAACAATTTTATTTGCCTTCTTTATTGTCTATGTTAATATTTTGTCTTTTACTTTATATTTATTATAAGTAGAGCCCCTTGAAAATGGTTTTATTTTTAGTTAAATTTTATTTTTTAAATCTCACTTCTCGGTGTTATTTCGTGTTTATTCAAAGTTATCTAAGGTGTTTAAGTATTATTTACATTTTGAGAATGTATACATTGTTAAAATTTATTATTGGAACTTATATATTTGCTTTAAAACTCTTTGTCAAGTTTGTCTGCATATTTCACAATTTTGTAGCCTCAAGTTCTGCTTACACTACAACAAAATACTAATCAAATTACAACATGGTCTCAAGTTCTGCTTAATTTCTTCTTAATTTCGTTTTATTTCTCTTTTAAAAAACATTGTAAATCATATATACAAACTGTCAAAGAAAAAAAGTACTTGATTCCATCTTTGTATAAAATCTTTCGCTTTATCGCGTCTCACCGTTTTTACAGGCTTCTAATTATAAGTTGTCATATATCAAGAATTATGTAAGGGAACATTATTTGTTTGTTTGTGTAAGAAAGATACATTCATTACCTTTTATTCAAACGTTAGTTTTGGCTATGGGCTGGGCTAAAAAATTTAATGTATGTCTCCAAACTAATTATGTATAGCAAATAGAATATCTTGATATTTTGAACGACCTTATGAGTTTTATCCACAAAAATGTCAGGGAATAAAAGAAGAGGACAAATATTTTTTTGTGACAACCTTGGTTCTGCTTATACAGGGTGTTCGGAAACTTATAGCCCAAACTGCACATATAGCTTGTTTGAACCAACATTAATACAAAATCCCTAAACGCTTACATCCAGAAAACTATGCTAGTACTATTAAATAATTGTGTTCAAAGTTTTGGCAAACATCGGCGGGAGAGCAAAGTTTTGCCAATATGCGTGTACAACAGGTTGCATAGAAGTTAGGCGCACGGCACTACACACCTCGACATCTTGGAGCACGGCAGCAGAACATACCACAATCAATAATAAACAACCCACCTGTCCATATTGAAATGCAAATATGTTCTGAGGGTCGTCATTAACGGTCCTACATCACACAAAGTGTTTGTTATTATTACAGGCGCAGTGTCTTGCGCATAACTCTTATGCAACTTGTTGTACACGCATACTTGAACAGCTTTGCTCTCCCGGCGCTGTACGCCGAACATTTGAACACAATTTAATGGTATTAGCATAATTTCCCGGGTGTGTGGAGGGATTTCGTATTAATTTTGATTCAAACAAGCTATATGTGCAGTTTCTAAAAATCCTGTATTTTAAAAAGAAAGGTCCTGAAATTGAACATTTACCATGCATGTATGAGATAACTAAACACGAACAAAAGTAAATTCAAAAGTAAGGCTCTTTAATTAGGATATGATAAAAAGAACAATTTTTTATTAGCATTTTCATGAACAGCCCTTTTATAATTTCTCTTTGGAAGCTAGAGAAGGTAGCTGCCATTTAAATGGTGCATCTCAGACCTTATGGTCATGTTTTTTATACTCCTCTTGGACCGAGTCACTAAATTAGACCCATGAAATATTTTGACACAACAAACAACGGAGATAAAGAAAATATACGGTCAATACTGTGTATGACATAACCGTTAGTGAAACCGATCAAAAAAGGGCCAGTCTCATAGTCAGACTTACTACGCCTCTAGTGCGGTGCTCTACTAGACCCAAGACGACACCTACCTAAACTCAACTGGAATGGGCCAATTCCGCATATGAAACTGGCTCATTCCATTTTGGTCTAGGTATGTATCGTCTTGGGTCTAGTACAGCACTTGAGGCGTATTAAGCTTGACAATAAGTCTGGGCCAGTTCCATTCTGGTCTAGGTATGCGTCGTCTTGGCTCTTTTGAGGCGTACTAAGTCTGACTATGAAACTGGCCCTAAGATTAGATAACCAGTACTGTAGACTGAGATTGCTTAACACAAGATTTAAATGTCTATCCAGTACTGTAGACTGAGATTGCTTAACACAAGATTTAAATGTCCATCTCCCGTAAGCCTCCGAAGCTGGAACCAAGTGGAAATAAAAAACAAACAAATCTATTCTGACAAAAATGACCAGAGGCTACATCATCATGACAAGATACAACTGTAAATATATTAATAGACAAAAATTAGGAGGCGGGAGGCAAAGTCAGAAAAGTGAAAAATACTTGTTGGTGGCAATGATGATGTGCATTGTTACTAGATGTTGCATTTAGACTCCGAGCAACAGACTTGATTAAAACATTTTAATATCAACCATACACATCTGAATTTTACATTTATTTATTTAACAAACTCAGAACAAACTGTGTCCCGGGGTATGTCTTAGTTAATGGACTGATGGTTACATTAGCCTATAGGGATTGATTTTTTTTTTTCTATTTAAAAATGAAACCATTATTGATCGGAACAGAATCACAACTGAATTTCCATTTGAAAGAACAATTTTTATCACACCTTCTTCAATGGCCGTATGGTCTAAGGCATCACTCTCGTGTTAGAATAGACTGTTGATGTCAGGGAGATCAGAGTTCGAATCCCCGTCAGGTGTACTGAGGGTTGTTTTTTCAAAAAATTATGTTCCACTCTTCCTCCATGCAAATGAGGTCGTACTTCCTTTAAAATTCAATTTTCCTCGTCTCTAACTCATTAGTGTAATTAGTACACATGTGTATAACCTGAACAGGTAGTAAGACACGGTGCTAAAAAATGTAACCCCCAACGACAGATGGATATTTTGAGTTGTTAAAAATCAAACACTGTTCTTTTTTTGTCTAATTTTTCTATCCACCCACTTTCGTCGATATATTAGGTCTATATTTAATAAGGTAAACTAAACATACATATCTATCATTTGGTTTTTCCTACGCTAATGCGGGTGCATTTCCTCATATTTATTCCATAAAATAAGCTGTGTGATAGTAATAACTCCGTGGTGTCAGCCCGCAAGCAAGCTATACCAACTGAGCAGCCTCCTCATGTTGGCGAAGATACTGACAACATATGTCGATAGATGGTGTCATATAGTCAGCACATCAAACTCTCCTGCCATTAATCCCAGTTTTCTAGAGCGGAGCTGCTACTTGTTTATTTAAGTATCTCCTTACTCCTTATTTGTCCTCGCGAGGCCGAGTTTGATCCCGTTCTAGACCCAATTCTTCACAGAAAACCTGGAATAGCCAAGGATCTAACCCGGGACTTCTGTATCCGGGAGCTTTGACTACTGGACCACAGAGGTGGCGAAGCTGTTAAATCAAATGTATACATTAAAATATAAGTACAGTAGCCCCATGGCTTCGTTGGTGCTGACTGACAGCTCACAGCTGATAGATAAAAGTTTTGAAAAGTTACCAGACCAAACTATGTATCCCTACGCCGAACCATATGATCAGCAAATACATGTGTTTAGCAGCTGTCATAAGTCAGCTGTGAGCTGTCAGTCAGCACCAAAGAAGTCACGGGGCTACTGTAAATGAAACTGCTAAAAGGGAATCCACATGTTTATGGTCCTCTCTTAAATTTGACCAAAGATGTCTAAGTAAAACTTATTTAAAATAGTTGCATTAAGTTATTAATTGAAGACCTATTGGTGGCTTGTTAGAAGTATCTACAGTAGCCCCACGGCTTCTTTGGTGCTGACAGACAGCTTTGAAAAGTTACCAGACCAAATTATGTATCCCTACGCCGAGCCATATGATCTGCAAAAACGTGTTTAGCAGCTGTCACTTCTGACAGTCAAAATTTAGGTATATACCTAAATGTTGACTGTCAGAAGTCAGCTTTGAGCTGTCAATCAGCACCAAAGAAGCTGTGGGGCTACTGTAGTTCAAGTTACTGACGACGGACTTGCGTTGTTTCAGCCGGTGGACTCCTGGGTAGTGGTGCACAACTTGCAGTCTCACGACGGGGGCATCTTGGACCCGGATGACCGACTGAACGACGTGGTTGACGACCGTGAGCAGATTGTTGCCAGCTACGAGGATGGGGAGGGCATGCACCACGGGGGTGGCGACGGGGCCAGTGGGAGCTCTGTTGGAACGAGCAGTCCCGACATATTTCAGGTGGGTCTCTACGATGTTGCAGGTTTTGGTTACTTTGGCGATATACTCAAAAACAGTTATTTAATTTTCAGCCTTACGTTTTATGTACTCTCCATTTACCATGAAAGGTAGCTCTTATCTTGACTGACCACACTATGGACCTATGTTATAAGCTACGCCATAGTGTAATTGGTCAAGGCAAGACGTGGATGGAGTGCGCACATCAATACCGGCTATCAAAAATAAGAATATCCCATCAAAGAGAATACAAGTGAATTTTAAGGAGCTTTCATTATAATTTGTGTGAAGAGTTAGCGGGATAACCAACCTTTTTGCATCCAGTCTTGATTGAACCTCCACCAAAGTCAAAGCTGATTGTACTTCTGGTATGTTCACCACTTCCCTTTACAAGTCTATTTGTATCGGTACAATCCGACACTATTCCATGTGTTTCATTTGCCAAAGCTTATGTTCAGCACACTATGATTAAATGTTTAATCCAAGCGTGATAAGATTAAGAGGACAAGTCATAAATCTCCACCGGTATTTGCTTTGAGGTAGGATGGAAAATGGGGAGCATGGGGGAGTAAACATTGAGGGAACCATTAACATTGAATCCTGACCTCTTGTTTCGGTTGACCTTGTCACTGTTATCTAGAATCACCTTATTATTTTGATAAAACTTTTTCAAAAATATTCTAATAATCTATAATCAGGAGCTTATTACTTTTGGTTGGCATTCAAACATTTATTAATCTATAAAACTAATTTGACATAATATGTTGTTGATACATTTTCATACAAATACCCACAGTGTTGTTTGGAGAACTGATATCCCTTGGACATTCAGTTTTAGTTATCTTAGCGATGTCACAGTTAATATTCCATAGTCTGCGCAGAATGACCACAAATACCAGCCGCTGTCTCGGACCGATATCGAGGTGACGGGGGAACAGATAGCGAGTGGACTCATTACAGCGCCTCTGCAGGTGCGACGAGGGAGCGAGCCCGCTCTTAACCAGCTTGTCGCGGGGTCGGGGACCACCGCCGGCAGGGCGGATGCCAGAGGTGGCGGCAAGACGGCTCCCCATCAGCCCGCCCCGGCGGACCCCTCCAAGCGCTGGTCTGCCACCCCCATCATTGTAGACGAGTTAGACGAGAGCAAGGAAAAGCACCCTCGTGGCAAGGTACTTGTAGACTGCTAACTAATAGCCTTCTGCAAGGCCTTTTTCCCTATCAGAATCCTACTCTAGAATAGGATTTTGGTAAGAGAAAAGGCCTTCTAGCTATTTTTGAAAAACATAATGAAATGTAGTAAGGAAACAACCTCTAAATGTAATAATAAAACTCAACGTGGAACAGATTTTGAAATTTGGAGTTTAATATAAAGTCCAAAGATCAATTAGTATAAAAGATATGAAAACCTAGGATTGAGTAGAAATTAGAATGGATTGAATTAGGGAACTTCACTATATTTCCATCATAATATGAAAGATTAAGAACACATTAAATTAATATAATTTACACACACACACACACATATATATATAACACATTAAAATAATATAATATAAACTTATAAGTTTAAGTCAAGAGTGGAGTTAAGGCAGACAGGGACAGATTAGATATAGTTTAGAGTAATAGAAGTTTATAAATTAGCAAATATTGAAAAGTGAAGTAAGAATTTAGGTTGAATATAGCTAGCTATCTATAAGAAAATATTTTATATCTATTTTTCTAATTTTAAGTTCTTCATAGTTATTTAGTTATCATTTATGTTACTAGTTTGTTTGTGAACAATCATGAAATTGATTCTGGGTAAATATTCATGGTCTGGTGGATGCGTATACGTAAGTTTTTTTCCAGGTTCTTAGCACAAGTAGAAACTTGGTTATAAGTAAACTTCAAATATGACCTAAAATACGTGCAGGGCTAGCAAAAATAATAGCCAGTGTTGGTTTTCATTTGTAGTCATCAATCTTGCTTTCACAAGGAGAAACAGGATTAGGAGTGAAGTTATCCGGGTGTACAGGAGATAGTAGAGGAAGTAAGACTGAGATGGTATGGTCATGTAATGAAGATGGAGAAGGACAGAACACCAAAGAGAATTATAATGATAAAGTATGTACAGTCAACTCTCGATTTTACGACCCCGGGAATAGCGTCCCTCTCGAAGTAACGACCCTTTTTTGAGGAACCGTGAAAAATGTGGGAAAAAAGGTTGAAAAGTTTAAGGGAATCGGCTGTAAAATGTGTTTGTTGCATTTATTTAGGTCGCTGCGTTGCAATTATCTTTGTGAACGCTGTATTACTAGTAACTGGGGTGGGTCAGGTAGAAAAAAAGACACCACCTCATCAATGCCAGCCAATATCACTTGACTCTGTCCACCCCCTCCCACAAGCAAGACAATGTTTCCCCGCGCGCGACTGCCGCTACATCACGCGCCAGGCTTGCTTTTGCCATTGTTATTTCGATTCTCGATTTGGTTACTATTTTGGTTTGATTTTGTGAACAATTTTTGACGACTCACACTATTTTTTTTTATTTGATACAAACTTATAATTTTGAAGAAATGAATGAAAGGAGTACCTTCTTCAAGAAATAGGTAGGTTTTATTTTTTTTACTTTTTCACGTATTGTCTAAAAAATGCAATTTTTTCGTATGAAGGTCAGGGATGGAACAAAATCTGTTAAAATTCCAATAACGACCCCTTCGAAATAACGACCCTTTTCCAGGGAACCGTGAAAGGTCGTAGAATCGAGATTTGACTGTAGTAAGAATACCACAAGGGAGACCAAGAAAGAGATGGTAGGAGCAAATAACATAAAGTGTGCAAGTGAGAGAAGAATGGACGCAAAAAAATGGTGGAAGAATAGAAGAAGCTGGAGGCATTTTACTGAACTGACCAGGCCTGTCGTTGTTGTCGTTGTTGTATACATAAACCAAATTCAAGGTTTGTCGACATATGTTCAAATATTCTACCGATTTAACAAATTTAAATATTCCTTAGGATGCTTCAAGAAACCATTTCGGCAACGGCCACCTGTCGCCCAACTGGACGTTCCAAGAGAAGGAAGAGGAAGAGCGGTCAGCTTTCAAACGATTTGTACGCGATGGCTCCAGCCGGCTTTCGATGCAGTTCCTGGGTGAGCGTGCGAGTGGTCTACATTGGGCGGACGCGGCGGACAGGCTGAGCAAGGAGCAGTCCAAGTCCTTGCCTAGAGAGCACCGCAGGAAGGAGCCCTTGGGACAGGCTAACTCTAGCAGTAACCTTATGAGCCACGTCCACCTGGTGCAGGACTCCGACATAGAGGAGGAGCTCAATTTCAACAAGTAAGACTGACTCACATAATTGAAAGCTGTGTTTCCTTAACTGTGTGTGAGTGTGAGTGTGAGTGTGAGTGTGAGTGTGAGTGTGAGTGTGAGTGTGAGTGTGAGTGTGAGTGTGAGTGTGTGTGTGTGTGTGTGTGCGTGCGTGCACGTGCGTGTGGACACCCATGGGAACACAATGTGCCACCAATGTTTTATCAATTATATATAGAGCTGGGTAGAATCCTCTTTTTTTCGAATCAAAATCTAAAATTTTCTTTCAAATAAAAATTTGAATCCTTGAATCCTTAAAAATGTACAATTTTAGTATAATCAAAATATTTAAAATTTAATCTTGAATAACTTGTTAAAGGCATGGTACCATTGACAAACACTATTTAGTTGGACTTATCTGTTACTTTATTAAAAACAAAAGATAACTCTTTTTAACTAACTCATTTATTTTAATACAATTTTATACTTTTTTGTTGATTTTTGTTGTTATTTTCCCAATTTCACGGCTATGTAAAATTACTTTTACCAATTGCTTAAAAAAATATTCTAGTTTGGAGTACGTGGTGATGCGCAATGATCAGGAGCCTTTGGGAATCCACGTGGTCCCAGACTATGACCGTCTGGGGAAGGATCGGGGGATTTTGGTGCAGGGCATAGAGCCAGGCGGGAAGATTGACCGTGACGGGCGGCTGGCTATCTATGACCGTATCATCGAAATCAATGGCAAGAACCTTCTCAACATGCCTTTCCACAGGTAACTGCATCTCGTGTAGTCTAAGTGCGTTCATCAGACCATTTATAACATACGCAATATGTTGGTGGTTTTCAAACTTTTCTAATCAACTAACCTACAGAATTATTGTTTCTGAAAGAAATACCAGCAAGTTACAGGGATTGAACAACAGTCCTGGGATGGGTAAGAGGGAAGGTGTTTAATTTGTTGTGAGACTCTAATGAATTTAACCATTTTCTTACCTTTGAATGAACCACGGTAAATTATAACGACAACAATATATAAAAAAAATTAATTCTCAGCAAAAATAATAGGAGTGTGCAAAGCTTTGAAAACTTCCGAGTTTGATTCGAAACTAAAATTCTCGATTTGACAATTATTATGAAGCTTCAATTAAAATATATGAAGTTAAAATATACATTCATGTTAAACTTTTGTCATTTTGTGTCATATGCACACTAAACATCAATGTTCACATTTAAAAAAATAATTAAATTGCATGTTGTGATAGTAACTTGACTAGTTTAGGACGAAATATGTTAATCATGTTTGCAATATAACATTTCAAAATTACATTGAATGCCCAGGTTTTATAGTAAATATAACATACAATAATTTAGCTATTCAACTTTGTTTCAATTGAAGATATTAATCCTTGCGCACCCTTATACAATTATAAGTACAATTGGAAATGTATTTTATAAAGTAGCAGGGAGCCCCCAGACTGGGACCTGTCTGCCGACCACCGGAGGGAAAATATTGAGACATGGGATGTGGCGTAAGTGGAATTGTTATATTAATTTTGAATATTATAAGCCATGAAACATTTTTTGTTGAATAAAAAAATTGTTTTGGGTCTTGATCATAACCTTTGTAGTTGAGTTAGTGAGAGCATGAGTACATCCAACCAAAGCTCAAAGATCAAATATTTTTGGCCAAATATAATTTGTATTATTAATAATAATAATGGCGTGTCTGGACTACATCAATTGGTCGCTCGGTTTGCGGAAAGATTGGCTAGTACTAACCATTTCACAGGAGATGCCTGAATGTACTTTTCATACATCCTTTTTGTGGAGGATCTTTCCATGTCCTGATGAGGTGGAGCGGATGATGATAGTGAATATGACTAGATGGAGCCAATGGAGATCTTAACCTATCTTAAGCCTAACTCACCAAACCCTGGTGACCATGGAAATTATTCTCCTTTCAAGAAAAATCCCTCGGTATCAGTCAGGAATTGAACCTCGGGACCTCTAGGTCAGCAGCCAGAAGCTCAGACTATACCACGAGGCCGGTTATAATTTGTATTAAACCCAACTGTAGAGAATAAGTGTGTAGGTTTCATGAACAGAGGTTGTGTATCGTCTTGTTGTTCTTGAAGGGTGCAGGAGATCTTCAAGGACTCACTGCGCTCCTCAGAACTGCAGCTTCGCGTTATCAAGCATCGCAGTGCCGCGGGTAATTTCTCCAAGAAGCCGCCTGCACCGGTGTTTCCTCGCTCTGCCCACCACCGTCCCGAGGACAAGGAGAACGTCAACATGGTTGAGGGTGAGGAGAGACGTGAGTGACCACGAGCTATTAGCGGTGCTTGTGTTTATCGTGTTTTATAAGGTTAGGAATTTGGATTCAAATTCCAAATTTGAGATTTGTCAGTAAAATGGAGATAATAATTTGAAATTTGGTTTCATAAACTTGTAGATTTGAACCTTCTATAGTTACTGTATTGGTCTGCAGGGGTGCAGAATAAGTCCTAACGCGTGAATGAGGTTCGAGGGAAATTAAAGCAGTCCTGGGGACATTTGGGGCAGAGAAAAGTCCAACGATTTTGTTGACTTTTTAGTACATTCTGGTTCTGATATGGTAGTTTCATTTGTATGAAAAACTTAAAGCTTATGACACACAACATCCATACTATCAGTATGTACTATAGTGAGGCAGTGTCTCTGTAAGCACAAAGAGTTGCGGTGTTTAGGGGTAATAGGTAATAATCCTTATTCCCTTCAGCTTCTATAATATATTCAATGTTTTATTTTGAGGGGTATGGTTTCTGGGGAAATTTTTAGTGAAAATGCTATTTTCTGAGAAAATATTGGATCTCTGAACATATTCTGCACCCCTTTTGGCCTGAGTATAGTACGACCTCGCACATAGAATGACCCTGAAATGTTTAAGCATCTCTTTACCTCAAGGTAGAAACTTAACAAATCAACACAGTTTTATTTTAATATAGTAATTAAGTGATAAATTCCTCTAATTATTATTTATAACTTTCAGTCCTCAATTTTATTTTCCTCTTCTTCTTCTTATTATTATTATTTAAGCTCCTCTTCATTTTCAAACATGATCACCCACTTGTGAATCCGCCATGGCTGATTTTTTAATATCAGTAACAGCACAGATTCTGCCACCAAATAACACTAACCTAATGAGTAATGAATTACCAGTTCATCGACATCAAAGGCTGGAAATACTTTATCTTCCTCTTCCTTTTAACCTCGAGTTTATTATTAGCTACTCTGCAATGATTCCTGCCAGCACAGCTGGTAAAGTTCAAGCACGCTAAAAATCTGTAAGCTCTTTTCACAATATATTTTACTATTAATCTGTTGAAAATAAACACTTGTATGTCATGTTTCTTTAAATATCCATACAATTGAAAACTAGGTGAGTTATAAATGCGTGTGCACTATTTGTTTTAGTGGTAAGCCTGAGTACGAAGGTGGCGACTGTTTCTCCCACCAAGAAGGTGTCTCCCGTCCATCCCCCGGCAAGGGCGGCCTCCAGTCTCCTTTCAGCCAACACTCGCAAGATTGGTCGCAAGATCGAGCTAGAGTTGGCCAAGGGGCCCCATGGATTGGGGTTCAGTATCACCACCAGGGACAACCCGGCCGGTGGAAACTGCCCCATCTACATCAAAAACATCCTTCCCAAGGTAAGGAAAACAAATTGTTACAATCACAACCTCTAGAGTCACTCAGACACACCGACAGTCTGGCCAACCTTACGGATGGGCCATGTATTAGATGTTAGCATTTAATTGCTATGAACTTAAGGGATTGTGTTTTCTATTAGTCTACTATATTTATGTTTTCCCTTATGTACATAATTTTTCCCAAGATTCAGATTCAAGATTTGGTCTTGTAAATTAGTGGATTCTACCCAACTATAGAATCGTGATATTAAGACCGTTTCTTGTTTTCTTCAATACCAGGTAGAATTGAGGGATCTAGTTTAACATCATTAATCGAAGCACACAGTGAGGGTGCTTTGTCTGGTCATTGTGTGATATATGTGTGATTTTATGAGGTGTTGTTGGCGCAGGGGGCAGCTCTGGAAGACGGTCGTCTGCGCCCAGGTGACCGACTGCTTGAGGTGAATGGGGTGGAGATGACGGGTAAAACCCAGGCAGAGGCTGTCAGCGTTCTTCGCAACGCACCTCCTGGCAGTAAGGTGCGCATTGTGGTGTCCAGACAGGAAGAGAGCACAAGCCCCAAACTTCCCAGACCAATCGTGAGTACCACCACAGCTTTTAAATATTGAGTATTTTTTATTTTTTGATACGTCTCTTTAAGGAAAACCTCTTTTTTGCTTTTTGAGGTATTTTGTTATATTTGGAAGAAGGTACAGGAAAGGTGAATAATATAAACATATAAAAGGGAACGAACGCAATTCTTTGCCACAAAATTTAACCGGCTTGTCAACACATAATTAATTTATTTCATACATCTAAATGGGGTAATTATTGAAACTGGCCAGCTAACCCGAATGGTTTTAAGGCAACACCATATTAAGTAAACATCAGTGTAAAAGTTCACTGTGTACCCTTGTTCTCTGGAAGGTAAAAAACTACCTGCATATTGGAATAATGTACCTTTCTGGTTAAACTAAAAGTGTATAGCTTAAGCCTGTCCCTAATACAATTTGGAGTTAGAGCGATTTATTTAACAGTAAATAAAATGTAACCACTGTGCGAGAATTTTAATATTTTATCGACAATTATGATGGTCAGTTCTTAAAATATAAATCAATTAATTTGATGAGTATTTTTACATTATATTTAAAATGTTGACAAGTTGTTGTTTTTCCCCCAAAACTAATCATCTAGCTTAGAACTCATTGTTTAAAAATATTATGCCAACTTTCAATGGTAAATTATTTTAAATTAACACTTTATGCTACCTTTGGAATTATGAAAATTGTAATCTTCGATGTAAGAAGTAATATTGTTAAATGAACATCAATACATTAAATAAAACTTCTTGATGTGATATATTAAAAGTAAAGGTATAATTTAAATAATTAAAACAAATGTTTATAAAACCCTGAAGCATTACCAGTAAATAAGGTGTGCGAAACTCTGTAAATTCTTAACTTGGTATTGAAAATTCATCAACTTAGACCATTACAAACTTTACCGATACAAATATTAACAGCTAAAATACACATAATTATATGTTAAATTTATATCATTTGAATTACATGAATTAAAACAAAATCAGCTTCACATTCTTTAAGAAAAAAAATCCATGATGGTTAGTTTTTAAAGTTACAATACAATATAATATTTTTTCAAACTAAATATTTTTTTAAAAAATAATTAAGTTGTCATTGGGAATATTTTATATATTCATTCAACTTTGCTTCAAGTTTAAAGAATGGGTTTGAGACACTCCTATATGTAAGCTTATTATTATTATTATTATTATTAGCACCGCGTCTTACTACCCGTTCGGGTTATACGCACTTACACTAATGTGTAATGGTAGGGTGATTGTGAGATGAAATGAAGGACCTACAGTTTAACGTGGAATCCGAACCACGGTGGAGGCCTGGCATTCCCCACATTCACAAGATGTCTTGTCAGAGGTGAAGGAAGGGTTTGGTAATCAGATAAATCTGTGCCGGGACCAAGGATTGAACCCCGGCCGCCAGCACAGAAGTCTGACACCTTACCCCTAGTCAGCCAGGTCACCTTTGTAAGCTTATTATGTGTGTGTGTTTATTTAACTACGTTCAAGTCTTTTAAATGGTGTGTTAATACATTTTCCCCTTTACTATTGTGCATATTTAATTGTGTTATATTGTGGTGCATGGCTAATGTTGGGTGTATCATTGTGCCCTGTGGTTGTTTTGTAACCTGCTCGTTGGTATGTTGACGTGTTAAGCAGGGAGTTCATGAGCACCAACGAACAGCAACTACCAACCTCTTGTACAAACCCACCAACCTGTCAGAACTTCCCGGAAACACACCATACGAGGTATATACTGTGTGATATCTTGTTGGCAACATTTCCCGTTGATTTACTTTATTCTGAGAATAATCTGCATCTAGGATGTGCATATTGTCTTGAAAATCTTTAAAAATCTAAAGTGCAAAAAAACACATTTTAGATCACTTTTAAAATATAACCCATCTTAAGTAATTTTTATAGATTGAATAGCCAAGCTAATTTAGTTAAGTAAGGTTATAGTCGCATCTAAATATTATATTCTTTAAATTGAAAAATGATACCTGGTTATGAGAATTGAAACCAGGTCTTTCAGCTTAATACTCCAGTGGTCTTACCACTGATCTATCCACTAATCTTCCTTTACCCAGAGTCATTTTTCACTCATATTTTAATTTTTAAGGAAAAAAATCATCAGCTTCTTATGAGCACTTAATTAAGCTCATGAGCTATCAGATAACATAGTCACCTTTGACTCAGGAGGGCTTAAATATGTCTATCATCTTTAATTTTTGGTTATTTGGATATTTATTTGTTCTTTATGATGAAGAGATTCTCTTTCAAAAATGACAGTTTTGTCAATACACTGTTTTGAAGTCTCGTTATTCCAAGAATGATATGTTGTTGATGCATGGAAGGTTGGGTTTTGTTAGGTTGTAATAGTTTACATGACAGAAATGTATTTTATTGTGTATTTAAATACTTTTGAGTCCATGTTGTGACATTTACAGTTGTTTAAATGTTTATATTATTTTATAATTTAGGTTAGTTTTATTTTAATTCTATAATTATATACAACTTTTTGGTTCTTCCTTTGAAGATTTGACTATAATTTATACATCATAAAATACTTGAAAATCACCATCATGTAAATATAAATACACATTCTGTAACTTTATTTTATTTCTTTTAGCCGGCCGACCAATATCATGATGATGGTTTGGTGTTCCCATGGAAACATCGAGAGATTCTCACATTTGATATTCCTGTCCATGACACAGAGAAGGCTGGGCTTGGTAAGTTTTATACCTTAACTTCAAATTAATTGATAAATGAAGTAAATAACTGCCCCTAGACTCCTCACTTGGCTAGTCCTGTCAATAGAAGTTCAATTCAATAGTATCACCAGAATCAAAAACACTCAAATATCCTCTATGGCTCTTACACGGTTATAAGGGTAGTAGGTGACAGCTAGCAGAAGTTCTTTATTGTCTACGTTGGTTGAAAGTGATTAACATCATCCTATTCAGAAATAGTAGTTATGCTCTTAGTAATACTATATTATCAATAAAGAGTTCTATCAAACGATTCTTATAATACTACCCTAAAGAATACAAAATAATAATTGTAATATTCACAATTTAGTGAAAGAACAAAATATATTAATAAAACTATTATGTTTTTTGGAGGAAAGCAACAATATACAATTAAGGATATATGAAAGGCGATGATTGGGGTATGAATTATTATAACTACAGACATGAGCCATATCTCAATTATAATCAAATAGATTGAAAAAATGCCACTGTACACGCGAATTAAACCCGTGCCCATTGACTTATTGACAAAATTTCATATAGGTCGACTACAGAGTTTTGCTTTCAAATCATAGTTGAAACTGACAAATATTTAAAGCAAAGTCAAAGATTTTAAAGCTTTGCACATGCAAAATATTATATAAACTTAAAGTAGTAAAGTTAATGATTTAAAAAAAATACTTTAATGAAATGCTATTTAAATAGGTACAATTGTGAGACTTGGTGTGACAAATTGCAGAAGTTGATCATTTTATTCTATAAATTGACAGGGAATTATTGACGTCTTGAACCATTGATTTGAGTAATTAGATTTTGTTTATGTCTTATAATTAGTGTTTACAGTTTTCATAATAAAAGCATGAATTACTCAAAATATCCATGGAAAGTTTGAAACAGGTATTTAAATAGTTTATGGAACCTCATGTATCAACCTAGACTCATAACAGGACCATCATGATTGATTTTCTTTTAGCAGCGCGTATTATTAGCTGTTCTTATTAAACACACATGTATTAATTTCGCAGGATGAGGACGGTTTAATTTAGAGGATGCGTACCCACATTTTTGTGGAGGGAGAGGGAAAATAATTTTTAAAAAACAACTCTCATTACACCTGATTAAGATTCGAACCCTAATTTCCCCATCATAGGCAGTCAAGTCTATCATGAGAGTGAAACCTTATACCATTCAATCATCGAAGTGATAAATTTAATCATGGTAGAGAGTAGTTGTATTTTAAATGTTAAATTGTAGATTTGCATTTTTCTTGTCACTTCAATGTTGATATTTTCTAAGTAATCTATTTTCAGGGGTTAGCGTGAAAGGTAAAACGACGGCCAGTCACAACTCTTCCAACAACTCTGCTGGCTCCTCGATTGACTTGGGGATCTTCGTTAAGAGTGTTTTGCACGGTGGGGCCGCGTCTCGGGATGGCCGCTTAAAGACCAATGACCAACTTCTAAATGTCAACGGCATTTCTCTCTTGAGACAGTCCAACTCTGATGCCATGGAAACACTCAGGTCAGAGGGATGGTTATTATTATGTTTGTTTGTTATTTCGAAAAACCAACAAGCTGAAACTCGAAATAATCCTGTCATTTCGAACTTTCACCACTCTTAAGCTATCACACTGCACTAGCATTTCATGTTGACACAAAGTGCAAACACATTTATCAGTTTCTTAGAACAATGTGGAAACATTGTAAACTAAGTAATAAGTAAGTAATGTAAGTGATAAGTAATTATTAATGAAGAGATAGCCGTTTGGCGCCATTTTTTCTTTGTTATTTCAGAGATAAGTGATAATTTACCTTATAATTAATTTAAAATAAATTTAAAAGTCACACCTGGACATGTGAATTGAACCAAGACCTTTGATCTAGCGCATCAACCATTGAGCTATCCAGGATTTGTCTCATACTCAGGGTCATTCTTCACTCATAGCTTAAGGCTGAATCTCTGATAGATGTGTGGAAACTGTCGGCTACATATGAGTGATCAATTAATATCGTGAGCTATCAGAGACCACACACACCTGTGACTCGGGGAGGGCTGTTATGCTACCAAGTAGACAATACCAGATTGTAACTACGGGAATGTCCATATGGAGGAGACCACAATTAAATGATTACAACTATTTACACCTTGCGTGTTGATATTCATTGATATCTACCTTTTTCCTATTTCGTGAGTTTGTATGTGGAGAACCCCCTTTTTTTAAATGGAATTATGTTACATTTTTCACACTCGCTCCTAAAGTGTCCCATAAAATCCACATTCAGCGTTTACAAGTTTTATGTCATAAAAATAAGCTACTACTCTGCTACGTTCAGTGAACTAATCCACTCTAAATTTTGGATAGGAGCCATTATAGTCTCACCAATAGTCCTTCTCTGCCTACAGGAAAGCGATGCTCCAAACAGAAGGGCCTATCCCCGGGGTGATATCTCTCACTATAGCGCGTAGGGTGTCATCCCCTGGTATAGGGGGTCTCAGCAATGGACACCTACAAGACAAGTCTGGACGCGACTCTGCCTCCAGCATCTTGTCCGGCTCTTCTGGTGAGTTGTGCTTCGGGCAGCCATGATGGTAAAGATGTTACATTTTGGGCATGGTACACACCAATGTAAAGAGAATAAAACGGTAGAACCACTTGGAGGAATTT
This sequence comes from Timema poppense, assembly GCA_902141375.1. NCBI lineage: Eukaryota > Metazoa > Arthropoda > Insecta > Phasmatodea > Timematidae > Timema > Timema poppense. The sequence continues at coordinate 32,436 of CABFOV010004467.1, read as the reverse complement.
GATTGTGTCATTGCTTAAGTCACCCAGTTCACAATATGTATATAGTAGGGCCCCCATATCCGCAGGTAATACATTCCTAGATCTACCGCAGTTACGTGAAACCGCGGATAATACCAAACTATTATATAACTTGATATTCATGTAACATAAATAAATATGGTAAAGTTTGAGAAATTATTCACAATAAGACATTAAATAAATTAAATAATAATAATGTGTACTGTACACTACATTGTACTTAATATTCTCCATTCTTCTTGTTGCGATGATCACATGATGATGGTGATATGATAGCACAAGGCCCACAATGAGAAGATGAAGTGGGGTGATGGTGTAGACAGTGTGACTTATAAACTATTAATGTCTCAGTAACTTAAATAATCTAATCAAAATGAATATGATGAGGAAGGTGAACTTGGAAATTTATAGCTTTTTTTTCTCTTATAGCTAGACATACATACATACATACTTAAACCTTCCAGTAAAAAAAACAAAACAGGATCATTTGTTGCAAGGGTCGAGTGTGTGATTTAACTCAAGGAAGGCAGGATAGTATCTTTAACAGTTATACTCAATATATGTTTATACTATGGGATTTATTAATCTCTCTACAGGCAACTGTGTTGTACTAAATATTTGTCATCCTCAATGTCCTCTCTAGCTAGTCGTATTTTCCAAGGTGGGAGTGTAAAAGACGCAAGAATTTTAAAAAAATATTATTTTTTTTGGCAAAACTTTTTTGTCCAAAATAAATCAAATATTGCTCCAGTAGTAACATAGTTTAATATTCTTCACATTGTGAAATCAACAGTTGTTGAATATCTGTCTAAGGTGTCCTGGAATTTAATGACAACTTTTCACTTCATTTTAAAAATTTCGCATCTATTGACATCTGTTGATATCACCATGTGAAGAAAATTAAACTAAATGTTTGCACTGAAAGAAAGATTTGATTTATTTTAGCAAAAAAAAAAGTTTTTATATACAAACTGCAAAATTACTCTTTTTTTTTTTACTTGCCTCTCCTACCTTTATTGATATTGAATATTGTTAAGTATTTATGTGAGTCATTCAATTGTTTTTGTCATAGTTTGAGCACGTTTTATCTATATGTTGAAGGTACCGAAACTTTTGGTGAGGGGAAGGCGGACAACGACACGACCGGACACGACAACTCTGGAACGAGTGAGAACTCTGACAACACTGTAATATTTCTGGGTAAGAACGAGGACAGTTTCAACAGCAGTAACTTGAGTGGCAAGTCCATCACCAGAATAACCTCTGAAAACACGAGGCCTCCAGGTAACTTTTAGTTCTTAGTGCTAATGGCTAATCACCACTACCACCACCACCACTACCACCATCATCACCACCACTACCGCCACTACCACCATCACCACCACCATCACCACCATTACCACCACCATCACTACCACCATCATCACTACTACCACCACCACTACCACTACCACCATCATCACCACTTCCATCATCACCACCACCATCACTACCACCATCATCACTACCACCACCATCACCACCACTACCACTACCACCATCACCACTTCCATCATCACCACCACCACCACCACCACCATCAACAACTATTTCCTGCCGGTGGCAGAGTCAATTTAGTAAGATGCCTCTTTTTTCATCTTTTCTTCCACCGGGGTGGAAGGTCAATCCCGCCCGACCTGCGGGAATAGATAAATTTCCAAACTTTTCCTCGAGGGTTTGGTATTCTGTCCACTCCTATAATTTAGCTATTGGGCCGCTTCATTGCTAAACAGTAACTAAGTACAGATATCTTTATAATCAATACAAGTTTATATTTATTGAATGACGATAGTTAGAAACACTGATTAGTGGAAAATAAAATGCCTAAAAAATTAACAACTTCATACTTAATCCATCCTCACTAACTTTCTCCACTCTTCCATATCCTTGCATACTCCCTTAGCTTCAACGTCCATACACAGAGTCATACACGTTATTTTATTATTGAAACTCTTAATGTTTCTCTTTTTCACACATTCATCTACAACACTTAACCACGTCTTACACGGCCTACAACCTTCCTTTTGATCCACAAACTCTACCTTCTTATGTTTGCTTCGTCACTCAAGCCACACTCTTCTCTCAATATGTGCAAACCAGTGTAAGACGCTACTTTCACATTGACCCATTGGATTCCCTTTCAAACCGCACTCCTTCAGCACCCATTCATTACTTACTCTGTCCATACGAGTTTTCCCACATACATTTCTTAGATATCGCATTCCAACTGCATTCACCTTGCTCTTGTGTTTCTCCCGACAAACCCAAGCCACATCCATAAAATATTATTGGTGTTAACACTGTTTGCTTCTTTCAATACTACTTCATTCTTTGCGATAATACACATACATCCAACTACTTTTATTTTTGTTATTACTTATAAAGTTTATTATTATATTCTAGAAACGCGGAATCCAGTCATTGACAGACTCACAGGTCAAATTGCAAATCAAAATTCTCTTCGGAATGAAAGCTACTTCAGGGTAAGTGTGTCTTCACTCCTCTAGTTCTATCACATTGATGATAAGTTTTTGAACAAATTTTTTTGTCTGTAAGATGCCGTTGTGTAAATTTGTTGATCTTGTAGGCTACCCGTGACACTTGGAACACGACGCAACCGATAAACAACTTGTCCGGTAACAAATTGTCTAGTCCCACGGTGAACCTCCCCTCGGGTGAGATGGTTCTCATAGAAGAGGAATATGTGCCACACCCGATGCTGTCTCACACACACAGGTATGTTCCATTTCTTTTTTTCCTAATCTTGAATGTTCTTGAGGATTCAAAGGTTCCATCCCTTGTGCAAGGATACAAGTGAGTCACTTTTCTCAGTTTTAGTCACTTTTTATTTTCTGCAAATAACTTTTAATCACTATTTTTAAGCCTGTGTGAACCTTCAAAATTTTGAATATAAATTCGAATTTATCTAAGATTTGAATTTGATTCGAGCTTTTGAGTCTTATTATTAGATTCATGGTGGATTCAAAATTTTGAATCTAAGTAAATTTCAGATTCGGATTCAATGGTTTTAGTTCAAAATTCGAATCTTTTCTTGCTTAAAATAATTTTAACTTTCTATGATCTTGTACAGCAAAACGTTATAAAAATTAAGTAATTTATTTCGTTTATAACATTTAATAAGTTAGTCACGAGGCTTTGTTTACTTGTTTAACTTAAGACTAAGTTTAAAATATTTTCAAAGACTCCAAAGGATATGTTATTTGATTTGGATTTGAAACATTTTCAAAATTAAATATTTGATTCGGATTCGATTCAAAATTTTATTTTTAATATGTTATTTAATTCGATCTGGTTGGTCAATATTTGGATTCGACTCGAAATGGAAAGTTGTGGATTCGCACAGGCTTAACTATTTTCAAGAAAATATTACTAACTTTAACTCTAAATTAATTGTGATAAGTTTACAATGAGGTGGCTAAGTGGCCAAATAATTTTATAATAATGGAAATTGATGAGAGTTAAGAAAAAATTAAAATAAACCAATAAGTGTAAATTTAATGAAGAAAGCCCAGCTAAGAAATGAGAAAAAATGTGGGAATGCCCAAAGGTGACATCATCTTCCTTTTTTCTATCTTGTATAATATAAATAGTCACACACACAAATTTGAACACTAATTTTTCCACACATTGAGTAACATTTTCGGCATTGTTGCCTTTATCAAACAAAAAGAGAAATTAATTATTTGTGAATTTGTTTTTTAAATGTGATATAATGATAACGTTCCAATATTAAAAAAAAGATCCTTCAACCTGTAAATGTATTTCCCTCAACAAAAGAATATTTATAAAAGATGGGTTTGAACAAGCTGTTATAACATCCTTATTGTGGCAAACATTTTAAAATACAGATGTAGAAGAAAAACAGTGTACATGTAAACTCTATATATTCCTAACGTCCTATATTTGGTTTTTGGTATATATAAATTTTAGTAATTTGTTTTCTATATTTTGCACTATACTACTTAAATAAAAGTTGTGTTACCATTTTGAACCCTAATAAATATTTAATCAAATGGATTTATATCAAAATCAAATTTTTTATTTAACCTAAGCCATCCATTTTATTTACCACAAATCAGGATATCTATTTATTGTGTATTATATTTGAAATGTTAAAACAGGTCGAATAAACCTGTTGACCTGCCTCGGCAGAGGAATGTAGAGGGGGAACTGGGGCCCACCAATCCGCCTCCTTCCGAGCAAAGCAGTGGATCTCATGTTGGAGATGCTACCTACACTAGCCAGTAAGTTCTTAGGTTTGTGGGAAACGGTTAAAATAGGGATGTGCGAAGTTACGAAAACTTTGACTTTGCTTCAAATATTGGTCAGTTTTGACTTCAGTAAAAATTTCAAATGTGATACTTACGAGTCATCATGATACAAAGTATGTATTACAGTGAATAATGTTCTTTATTTTAATTTTTTTGGGCATTTGATATCATTTATTTCTATATTTCCTATCCACTCTTATCACACATTTTTTTACCTACTTTTGTTTTAGACTGTCCTTAGAAGAAGCTGCCGATGGTTTCTCAAGAGATGCATTTGGCCGGCAAAGTATGTCGGAAAAGAGACATGCTACTCTTGATGCCAAAAATACTGATACTTATCAGCGTAACAAAAAATTAAGGTATAACCAGATGTATTATTTACCAAGTATTTTCCTATGGGAATTTAATAGCATAATCTATTTTGTATTTTCACCTTAACTAGCTCAATAATTGTATTCTACTTTTTTTCATTCTTGTACTTTGCAGAGAGGAAAGAGATCGTCAAAGGCATATACATTTCCAGCATTTAAAACAAAATCAGAATAAAATGGGCATTGAATCAAAGTCTGGGGAAGGTAAGTGTATAAAACAGTATTTTGTTGTCTACATATTAGTTTGAATTTGAATAAATCTTTTAAATTGATTGGTTGATTACAAATCTGACTTCTTGTTCTATGCATGCCTTTTTAATTGCTAATGAACTTCATTAAAGTATAATCTATTGTGGGTCACATGAAACAAAAATCAATGTCGTGTGTATGGCGAAATTGATGCAAACAATTATGTTTTGTTTTTTAATCTTTATCTCTTGCATCAACGACAAAAGATCTTTGAACGAGAGTCTATGCCTCCACACTCCCCAAATATATTTTTTTTACCGTTTATTTTTATGGTGAATATAGAAATGAAAAGAACAATCCATACGATTCCCTAAACGCTTAAAAAGCATAAAAATAATATCCAGCAATAACTTCATAGTATCGATGACATACAATAGAGTTTAATTTTTTTGAGTTAAACGAATCTTAATGTAAGTGAATAGTTATTTTTAACCAAGGCCAAAGATATTATTTTAAGTGCTTTTAGACGTGTCGTTGTCCCTACCCACCTCTTGTTAGGACCAATACATTTAGTAAACCATTTCATTTTTGTCTGAATATGAATTAAATTTATAAAATAAACTTTTTCCAATATAAAAAACATTTGAACCAAGTAGTTTAGAGAGAATTATAATAACAAATTATTTCCAACAGTCCAATTTTCATAATATTGGTCTTATCTGTCAGCTGGAAAAGTAATAACTAGAAGTCATGCGTCTAGTCACGGGCTCTGTTACTGTCATTTATTATATATGTATATGGAAGAAGGTACAGGAAAGGTGGTTAGAAAACAGATAAAAAGGAACAAACACAATATGGCTGTTACAATGAAAAGAACACAGTTCACACTTTACATTGATGTCACTAGAAAAAGAGATAATAGCTGCCTCGTAAAGAAAATCAATCGTTACAGCCCAATCCCTTGACATGGGTTTCGTTCTTTTGAAACTCGTCAGGAGGGGTTGTAAAACGTGAAGAAAAAGAAAATTGTAATAATACAACACTTTTGATGGATATTATCAATACCTGTTGACTGCAAGGAGTATGTTTGTATTTTCTAAAAGGACCTTTCAATGAAAATTGACTAAGTCTTATATTTAAAGCAGAACGTGTGTAATGGTGAAAGGTGCAGTATCTAATGTTGACAATCTTACAGTTTCTAAATGTTGTGTAGTAAATGTCACAAGCATGGTTAACTTCTGTATTTGACTCATTCTCATAACGCTCTTTATTTTATATATAATTTTAAATATGTGGATGTGAAAGTAAAAGTATTAAGCCTGATAATCTAACTTAAGACTAGGACAGGCACAACATCCAGTCCCCGGCCATTAATTCATCACTGTGAAAGTGTAAACCCGTGTTTTCATCAATGATAAATTTCCGGCCATGCTGGGAATTGAATCTGTCAATGTAATTGTGTGTAATAACATGTGTATGAACTAACATATTGTGTGTTGTACTAACTAGTCTCTTGACTGTGGTGTCTTGCTCTAATTGCACATGGAATGGCGAACCTAACCTCTTGTGTCTTGTTGTCTTTTCCTTTGTTCCCAGCGAGATCACCCAAGGATCTTGTTGCCATGGGCTTGGCTCGAGCCAACTCTATAGAGTCTGTAGTTAGCATTTCTCGCTCTCAAGCAGATTCCGACAGTAGGTATTCTTCCCTACATACGGAGCTATAAACACTGTATCAGGGGTTGTCAATACAAACATGACGGCAAATAATTTACCATCTCGAAACAAGATGCATTTATACATATGCTAAGGGTAAAGTCTGAACTTGGATACAGTCATTATTATCCAGATAATGTTGAAATTATCCTAAATACATGGATAGTGTTAAATGAGAGTGATTAAATAATGTTTTTCGAAGTTTATTTGATTAATATTTACACTATTTACCCACACTTGAATAATGTCAAAATTTTAGGGTTGAGGTTAGGTTAAGCTAGGCTAGGTTATATTAGGTGAGCTTAGACTATGTTTGGTTAGTTTGGGTTAGTGGAAAAGACAAGACTCAAAATGAGACATTTTGAATGTTAGTGTATTACTATGATTCAATTTCAGAGATCAAAATGATGTTCCAAAATATAATCCGTATTACACGCGCTTAGTTTTACAAATGGTATTCAAGGTTATTCAGGTCTTGCTGGCTAGTATCAAGATTTTCCGTCTAGTGTCAAAATTGAGATAAATTACATTTTATTTATGACTATCCACTGTATTTGGATAATGTCGACATCTCTCGGCTAATTTTGACATCCAGATTTCGCCCACTGCTCGTAACATATACATAATACTGTTTGAAACTCTTTAAGTCCATCATTTTGTGGTCCAACATGTATTAAATCTGCCGCCATTGTTGAAGTTGACCCCCAAAACATATGTTTGTATTTTTGAAAAGGCTCTTACTATGAAAATTAATCTGGGGGCTGGAAAGCATATACAGTATTCCTTTTAACACACTTTTTATGTGTAATTTATTTGAATGTTTTATTTATATTTTAGCTTATATTTATTTATTTACTAAAAGATCTTACTAATTGTTTTCTTTTTATTTATATATATATAAAAAGAAAACAATTAGTATTTATATATATGGAATAAAGGGCATAGTTGTTATTAGCACCACGCCTTACTACCTGTTTGGGTTATACGCACTTACGCTAATGTGTAATGGTAGAGTGATTGTAAGATGAAATGGAGGACCTACAGTTTATTGTGGGATCCGAGCCACAGTGGAGGCCTGGAATTCCCCACATTCACAAGCTGTGATTAATACACGTCTTGTCAGAGGTGAAGGAAGGGTTTGGGAATCAGATAAATCTGTGCCGTGACCAAGGATTGAAACCCCAGACCCCCAGCACAGAAGTCTGACATCTTAACCCTAGACAACCAGGTCATCTTAAAGGTCATAGAATATGTTATTAATGTGTCTTAAAATATATATGATAGAGTTGTAAAACATAATCACATATAAGAGTAAAAACATTAAACACATTTACAAATGCTTAAATATTTCAATGCCTCATGACATCTTCTCTAGAATGTAATAGACTTCTCTCCAAACTATCTCCTTAGGAAGACCCCATCTTGTATCAAAATATTCAATCACTTGTAAATATGTTTAACTATCTTCACTTCTATTTGTGATTCATTTTCTTCAATCCCATCATATTTATTTAACTATATATATATATATATATATTATACATTATAATTGTTTCCTTTGAAGCTTTAAATACAGACTAATTATCGAGCCTAAAATTAATCGCAAATACTCCAATCGTCAACCCCAACTCATTCCCTTTACCAAGGGATATTTGATAACTATTGTGTGAGAGAGATGCATTTTTTGTATCAAAACATTTTAAGACACTACATTTACTGAAGAAAATCCTAAATAAGTAAAATATTAACTGAATGTATTTATGACATACATTTTATTAAACCTTAATTGCAGGTCATTGGAACAATAGACGATCTTGAAAATATTTATACTTTAGTTTTCAATGGATTTCTATAATATCGAAAATAATGTAATTTGAAAAGATTTCAAAATTATTATAGTAGAAAAATATTTATTTATTTATTTCTGATGATTCTTTATGTGTCAAACTTTGGCATTGGTCAGTTAAACAATGAATACCGCCAATTAAGAACAAGATCACATGACCATGAAATGTGAATCTTATTTATTTTAATTTTATTTGTAATTTATTTATTATATTCCCACCAGCCGAGTAGACATTTTTATTTAAAAATCTACAAGGTTATTTATTCCCGTTCTTATTGTGTAGATTAGGTCTACTTGTAAAATAATTAATTTTAATATCTTAAATGTTGAACCTTTAACTAATGTGTAAAAACTAGAGATGGGCTACTCGAATCTCTGAATCCTGGCCAGTATTCGAGATTTGAGGATTCAGTGTTTTACTGGATTTGATGGTCGAATCTTTCACCTCATAAACAAAGCATAATATATCAACAACATTTGATATAAACGATACACAAAAAACTAGGTTTACAATAACACAAAGCCTATAGGTTTTTACTAAAAACCTATAGGCTTTATGTTATTGTAAACCTAGTTTTTTTGTGTATTGTTTATATCAAATGTTGTTGATATCTGCCAAACATGAACAATTAAATTAAAGCAAACAAAGGGTTTGTAATATTGTGACAGTTATATTTAAGAATAGCCACATTGTTTACTGAGTTTTATTATAGGTTGGCGTCTCTGATGATGACATAATTTGGTTTATAACTATATTTATTTGAAAATGACAACATTTACGATAAACTAAAAAATATAACGCTACTTTATATGCATTTGTTGATCAAACTTTAAATGCTGATCTGTCCCTTGACCAACTAATTTTCAAGCCAGTACATGTTTTAATTTAATTTCTGTAACAAAGTACAAGCTTTGTGTCTGTCTGCATGCAGGGTCAGAAGTACGCATCAAGAACGAGTTTGGTCCCTCGCTAGGGATGAAGAAGTCATCTAGTCTGGAAAGTCTGCAGACCATGGTGCAGGAGGTTGGTCTATATTCACAAGTACTCAATACCCACAAACATTGCAAATGATTAAAACAATATAGTTTATTCTACAAATAATGTATGTAATTGGAAAATTCATTTACAAATTTAATTTTAGCTCAAGTTTATTTATTGCTAGAGCTTCTCAAGTCCATGCTGTGTTAAGTTTCTTAAGTTTATGCATAATTTAAGCTTCCTAACCCCTTGACTTACCATGTTTTCCACCAGGATCAACATTTAAATTCACGTCAAAATACTTCTGCACAACTTTAGTTTAGCTGATATAAGTTCTATAATATATTTGCAATTTCAATGCCCTAAACAGCATTTGTATGTTGTGCTAAACTATCTTCTTTTCTCCTCCCTCCTCCCATTTACATTCTTCCTCCCTCTCATTTCCCCTCAATCTACCACCACTATCGCCCCTCTCTCCTAGCACTCCTTTTCAGCCTTTATTTTTCTCTTTCTCTCCTTATCACTTTATTTACTTATTTCACTCCCCTCCCACTTATATTATTTCCCCCATATCCTTCAGTTTATATATCTAACCCCCACCCCCTTTCTCTTTCAACCATCCTCTACTAGTAAAACACTTCACCCTATAACCTAGCTACCAGAGCCAAATATATATATATATATATATTCTGATAAAGAAGACGTTAAAAAACAATGTCAACAACCCAAGGCTTCCACAGCCTGATATCCTAAACATAGTCAACAGTCAAATAAACAGACCCCTATCCAATCAAGAGCCTATCAAGAAACAACCTTTGAATAACATACTGATACCACTCACCGCCCAGTATTATTATGGACTAGATAAATTCAGATTTATTCTGAACACAGGCCACAATATCCTAACCTCATCACCTTTCACAAAAAATCTTCTCAACAGTGCTCCAAGAATCACAGTCAAACACCCCCTTAATTTCTGCAACATTTTGGTTTCACCCTAAATTGCCCGGCCCAGCCATAAACAACAACAAACATCATCAGCTCAAAGGTTCCTACCCTTGCAACAAACCAAGATGCAGTATCTGCAAAATTTACCAACCTTCCACCTCATTCAACAGCAGACTCGCACAAATGTCATGAAAGGCCACTATGACCTTTTCAGAGAAAATCTTATATATCGGTTACAATGCAACTACTGCATTGTTGAATATATCGACCTTACCACAGGAACACTCAGACAACAAATGAATGATCATCGGTTTGACACCAACCACAACGACCCTGACAAACCAGTAGTACTTATTGCCCAAACACACAATTCACATTTTGACTCGTGCTATAGCACTATAATTATACGAGCCCTCCCCAATAGTTGCATTGGTTCCCAGCTTTGTAGGTGGGAACTGGCTCACCAATATATAACCAAATACAGGCACCCTCCTGGTCTCAACCTTAGGTAATCTCAATATAAACAATAACTGATAATTTAATTAAATAATTAAATTGAATATAAATACAACATTCTATCCATCCGCCACACACGTTTGAACAGGCAACTGCAGAATCCAAGCTTAAAATCTTTTGTTAACCAAGAAACAGGCGACAACAGAATCTAAGTGACTATAATCAACCTCTAGCCATGCTGCTATAATCCAGTCTGTGCTTCACTCTCTTCAACTGAAGAAGGAGACTGGTGTACCCCAAAAATTACATAACTATGTATTTTGTTGTGTTGGATTTTAATTGTTAACTTTGAGGCTTAAAGTTTTCTGGTAAGTGTGTAGGCTTTGCCCTTCTAACCTACTTTTAATACTTTATTTTTTACTTAAAAAGTAAAAATTGTATGTATGTTTGATTGGTCTCAATATTTTAACAATATTTTGGTACATTATTATTTATACCTGTGTTGTTTAGATCGTTGCTGTACACTTAGTTTGAGGACAGAGCATACACCTTGAAAATAATAGAAATGCATACAAAAAAATCATTCGATTTGGAAACTTTGTCATCACTTCGCTAGTAGGTGCATCGGTGTGTTAACACTTGTCTGTTGTTATGCCATATTAGATTCAAATGCAGGAAGACTCTGACGTAGCATACTCTTACCGAAACGCGCAAGGGGGAGTGCGAGCAGTCAGGGGCCGAGGCTGTAATGAGAGCTTCCGGGCAGCCGTCGATCGCAGCTACGAGGCTCCGCTGGCTGAACTCCGCAGCCGGCTCGAGATGGAGACGTGTAAGTAAATAATATGTATACAACATTTATTATTTCCTTAATTTTCTCAAATGTCACAAACAGTTTTAACACAAAATTTTAATAGTGATTAATTTAAAATAAATTGTTTGAATGAATATTAACCCCTTGACTTATTTCTTCTGGATTGTGTGAACCACCAGGATTACTATTTAATTTCACCTTTCACTTTACAATACTTTAATGCACAAGTTTAGGTGAGCTCTGCTTGTTATTGTAGCTGTGTGTAGTGCTATGTTATGACAAACAATATTCCTTTTGATTGCTTGTACCAAATAATCAATCAGTTTAAAAAGGTTTTCACTCAAACACTTTAATTTATATCTTGATAAGTAAAGTGTGAAATTCTTTGCCAAGCTAAGAGTGAAATCAGTTTGGCTGCTTATTATAAACAATTAAAACATGTTAACTGCTGTCTTTTATTTTTAAATGTGTAATAAAATTGTGGGTGTTTGAATCTGCGACCCTGATAAACTTCTCTTGTCTGATCAGTGGCTGAGGAAGAAGGTGCAATAGACACTGGCATGGACAACGGAGACGGTTTTGGTCCAGTGCGGGGTTGTCCTCGACAGTCGTCACTAAACGCCGTACTTGATGGCAAAACCAAGGGGGGCAAGAAGAAACCAGGGCTTTTTAGAGGAATAGGCTCAATGTTTAGGTAAGTTCTTCACCAAATTTGTTTTCTTATACAGTAAGTCCTGCTATAACATTGTCTACAATAACGTTGTTTTGGGTTGGTGAAGCTCTTTTAACGTTGTCCCCAATTAGCTATAGTGCTGTTTTTAAAATGATTGAATCGCTTGTCAAGTTTGAGTTGTTTTCTAACTACCCGATTTCTGCCCGTGCTATGCAATGAGCTATGTAGGCCACATCACACACCATCACACTCGTTGTTTAGCATGATGTTGTAAGCCTCTTTTCCATCAGTTGAGCTATATGTGTGTGCATGCGGCTCGTGTCTATCTTTCTTTGTGTATGTTTATAGATTATTTGGCTCACTATACAGTAGTTTTTTTATCTGTAAAGAACCCCCTGAAAGGGTTTGAGGGGGATGTGGGGATTATGAGCCCTGAGCCAGTCTCATCCATGTCCCGAAACTAAATGTTTTGTGTAATTGTAAATATCTCGTAGGCCTTGGAGCCTAACCTCTAAACTTAGCATTGATTATTATGGTTTCTTTCTTATGGTTTTTCAGGAACAAAACTTTATGTTGTATCAGTACTTACTATATGTAATAGGGAGGGATAAGCAATATTTAAATGAGTGTAAAATATTTTTTCAAATTAATATATTTATTGTTCGCCACCTTAGTTCACTCGTCAGCATGTCTGCCTATTCAGCTAAGAGTTCCAGGTTCATTTTCTGACATAGCTAAAAATTTATCTTCACTGGATTCGGGGTTTCCCCTTTTGCAGGGCTGAAATAATGACTGGGAGCTGGGTGTTGTGTCTGTTCTAGATCTAAGTTAGTTTATAAGTTGTGTTCTCATATAATCATTAGGTTCAGAAAGATCATGTTAAATACCTCAAATTAAAAAATATATATCTTGATGTTAATGCATTGGTTTCCAACCTTTTGCAGGGTTTGACCCCAATCTTTGTCTTTGAGCCCATCGTGACACCTTAGTAAACAAGTGTTGATACCCTAGTTTTTAAATAGATATTTTCTCCCATTTTTTATCACCAGTCCAGACTATTTGTATTTAATTACAACTTTAGGATAAGTAGAGGTGGGTGACCTGGTGGTCTAGGGGTAAGGTGTCTGACTTCTGTGTTGGCGTCCGGGGTTCAATCCTCGGTCCCAGCACAGATTTATCTGATCACCAAACCCTTCCTTCACCTCTGACAAGACGTGTATTGATCACGACTTGTGAATGTGGGGAATGCCAGGCCTCCACCGTGGTTCGGATCCCACGTTAAACAGTAGTTCCTCCATTTCATCTCACAATCACCCTACCATTACACATTAGCGAAGTGTGTGTATAACCCAAACAGGTAGTAAGACGCGGTGCTAATAATAATAATTTGGTATAATTATATTTCAGAGGTAATGTACCCCTTTTTTTTGCTTGAAAATAGAAGGGGGAAACTGTATAGTAAAAATCACCCCCAGTACCCTCTGTCAGAATTTGAATCCTGATCTCATCACCAACAAATCAAATGATCTTGACATTACGTCCACGTGTTTGATTTAATTATTATAAACAACAGCCCAATGGGCATTTTGGAAGCTATGGTAGCAGTGCTCCTTGTCCAAACATGAGACTGCAATAGCAAGCAACTTCCGAGTTGGTTAACCAAAAGTAACCTAAAGCAGTAACTTAACAGTTTTTATCACTTTAACCTCTTTCATTTATATTTCAATTTTTCACTTCCTAAAATCATTTTAATCACATTAAAAAGCAAACATAAAGCTACAACCTCAGAAAACATTTCGACCCTGCCCGAAACATGTCACGACCCCCAAGCAAGAACCCACTGTGCTAAAGAGAAATAATTGTCAATGCCCCACCAATTAACTATATAACTATTTTACTCTTTTTAAATGATTATCTTACAAATCATTTCACTTACTCGGATATTCTTTGTAAATTTGTCAAATTATAATTTGAAGAGATTCAATTAGACTTTTTGTTTTGTCAGGTTTGGTAAGCATCGGAAGACTCTGGACGTTCCTCTACAGATGGCTCTGAGGGCGGAACAGGAAGAGGGGATGGATGGTTTTTGTGAGGAAAGAGAGGCGGCGAGAAGGGCGGCCCAAGACGAGCAGCAACGGATACAGGAACAGTACAGGAGATTGATGCAGCAACAGAGACAGCTAGAAAACAACCAGGTAGAGGATGAATTTGAGTTCATCAACATATCACTTACAACACAAAGTCACACACTATTAAAGACACGATCCTCCTGAAACACAAATCATGCAAAATTTAACTTCCAAAGTGACAGGCACCTTTTATAAATAAACTAAGATCATCAAACAGAGCAGTTGCTAATCATATTTAGAAAAAGGCGCGGGAGATATGGATAGAAACTTATAAAAGGAACGAACACAATATGGCTTTTACAATAAAAACCAGAACACTTGACATTGCTGCCACTGGACAAAGAGGTAATGGCTCCCTCTTGAAGAAAAGCTATTGTTACCACCTGATCCCCCACATGAGGTTTCATTCTATCAAAAATCATTTGGAAGGAGTGTGAAACGCACAACGCAACTCAAAAAAAAAAAGGAAGAAAGAGGAAATTGGTAACGAATGATAGGAGGACACTATATAAAAACATGTAAAAGAAACAAAAAACAAAAAGGACAAAAACAGCAAATGTCCAGTGGCAGCAATGTAAAGTTTGAACTGTGTTCTTTGTTTCATTGTCCAAGTCATATTTTGTTCATTCCTTTTTCTCACCTTTCCTCTACCTTCTTCCAAATATATATTTATAACAAAAAACCTCAAAAAGCGAAAAGAGATTTTCCCTGAACAAACATAGCAGTTGATAGTTGTCTACTTCAATCACAAAATCAAACCATGTTAAGTGCAGACTCATTTAAAATATCAATCCATTAAAATGGTAGGAGAGATTGTATCAGAAACAAATTAACTAGAGTAGCCTACTGTCTTATCACTAACGGTTGTCTGTCTTAAGTGTAACTATCCAACAAAGCATTAAAGTTAAGTAACTAATAGTGACTATAATACTCTAATAAAAAAAGTACTTCCCGAACCGTGGTGCATATACCCCCAGGGAGTTATACCCCTGAGTTTCAGGTCTGACACCTTAACTCAGTTGGTAGCATGTCCTCCTACTGAACTTCGTGTCCCAGGCTTGATTCCCGGCATTGTTGAAAAAGATATAATTGGTGAACTGTGATTTTCCCCTTTCACAGTGATGAATTAACAGACGGGGCTGGGTGCTGTGTCTGTTCTAGATTTAAGTTAGCTTATAAGTTGTATACTGATATAATCTCAATAGGTTCATAAATAACATTAAATACCCCAAAAAATAAAAGTATTATTTATACATTTTCTTTTTATATTGGCAAGTTAGACAAACCAATTGAATCGTATTTTGACAGGATGTAATGGCGTTTTTAAAGACTTTCTTTACCTTCGTCACGGCCTTGTTTAGCCTACCCTTAAAACTTTATTAGAATGTGGAACAACCATTTATACCTTAGTAAGCAGCAGGCATTTATTTAAATATTTTTTGATAAAGAGCTGAAAAGGTCAAGCTATGACCTTGAAAGGGGTACAAGACTGGTAAAGTTGGTCGAAACATGGCTCAAAATGATTAAAATGCAGTGAGGGTTACACTTAATTTCTTATGGCAGAACAAGATTAATGTGACTAAAATGATTGTAAAACAAGAATTATAAAAATAAATACTATTCACCTGAGTTTCATAGGAAACTCGTTATTCAAAAACTGGAAACTCATGTAGCCACATTGGAGTAAATAAAATAATTACAATTATATTTACATTATTAGTCTCTTTAGTAAATGATGCAAAGAAAAATTATACAGTAATCCATAAGAAATGTTATTGGAAGCTTTTGATAACTTTTTAGGTGAAAATTTTAATTAATAAATCAAATAAAACTTACTTTTAATACAATGCCGAATTTAGGTGACTTACATTCAATGTTGGTTGTAAAAATTGGGCTTCCTATAAATATCAGGATATAGTTTATTCCACTAATTAAGTAATATATATTTCTTTGCAGGGGTTTGAGAAGCACCAAGACCATTTAGGTCGCACCGAGCCATCACTGAGTCACCCTGGAGGTCCTCCACACCACCACCACCACCCGTATGGTCACCCACAACCTCACCACCATCACCACGAAGGCTCCAACTCGTCAGGAGCGTCGAGTGGTGGTGGTGGTGGTGGTGTGACCCAGTCTCGCTCAGAGAGGATCCACCAATTGAGAGCTCAGCACCAGCAGAGACATGCCGAGAGAAGAGGGCAGTATCCCTTGGATGACAGGGAGGAGAAGTATGAGGAGGTCATTAGACAGGTTGGTGTGATGCGTTCTCGAGAGGAATCAAAAAATAAACTAAATTACATTATAATATATTATTTAAAGGCTCCGATTTGTGGGAAACAAATTGATTGGATATTGTTGAGTAAAAAATTTGTTTGCTGTATTAAAAGTCGATTAATTAATGGCATTTTTTGGCTAAAAATAGTATAAAAATTCTACCTGATTGTGAGATGAATAAAAAAAATTGCTGCTAAAATTCAACCTCTTAAATTTTAAATATTTGTCATTGGTCTAAATTTCTCAGGCAGAATAGCCAGATCAAACACATTTTACTTCTTCTTTGCCACTGATATTTAATAAAGGCATTTTTTTTTTTCTGGACTGGATACTTTGATTTGTAATAGGAATATTAAGAAGAAACTATAGTAGTGAAGTTGCTAATATTTTTTCTGGCAAATTCAAGCAAAGAAATATGTTGTCTGATACCTGCCAAGTAAAAATGTGTATGGTTTGGATATCATTGAGTCTTATTAAATCAAACTAATTGACTATTATTCGCATATAAAAGGCCAAGTAACTAAGTTAACAAATAGATTCTAAATAGTGTTATATTAATTTTAACATTAGAAGTTGGTAAAAACACACCTAGTGATATTTCAGTGTTCCTGAGTATTATTAAATAAATATGATAGAATGTTTTTAAAGAAGCACAAATGATTTTTCTTTTGTTATCATAACATCATAATTCCTGTTCAGGTTATACACATACATGATAATCTACTCCCTCTGAGTCAATGTCTTCCCATTGGGTTTGTCAGTCAGAACCCTGGACAAGGTTCTAGGATCTCCCGTTCGTGCTTGGAATTATTTTTCTATCTATCTCTAAGATCAACGATAATTTGTACAGCAATAGTTAACTAACGATGTATATCGATCCCAGCAGTGATCTCAGTGTTAAGTCTTAGAAAATCTTAATAAATCAACAACGATCAAATTTAAACTCCCTTTCCACTATCAGAGTATTTTACATTAATAAAAAAAAGAAACCTAATAAGCCAAAAGGGAATTTTGAAAAGTTACATTAAAAAATATCTAAGTCAAAACATTAATTTCCCCTTACATTTTCAATCACGCGCAGCCAAGGCTACGTTCTCCTCTACCAAGAGCCAAATCCAATGGCAACATACATGCATTATATATGATTAGACCCAGATAAAGGGGAAGGCGAGGAACAAGGTTGGTGGAACATAATTGGGCCACTTGGGAAGGGAAAACGCATGACAAAACACATGTTCGTGAAGCTCTGAGAAAGAACTCAATCGTTCGAGAACCCTCTTCGATGGACTAGAACCGGAATATCTTCTTTTATCAATCACTTTGGAAAGTCTTATCACTGCGCGCCTTCTAGCGGTCACCACTCGAACTTCGCTCGGCTCAGTCAGTTCCTTGCGTGTTGCGGCTTTGATGTGTTGTTGCGGAACAGTTTGGGATGCTTTGATAGTGCATTGGGGTAAGTAGATCATGCTACATCGTCTTCTTTCACCTTGTTTTGTAGCGGGATTAGAAAGGAAGTATTTTAGAGATAATCTACCTGCGTTTGTTAGAAGTAGAGTAGGAAACCATTTATGAAAAACCACCCTTAGTAGACCCGACCAGGATTCAAACCCCAGTTAAATTAAAAACACTTAACACACATTTACAAACACCTCACTATTTTGATACCACATAGCATCTTCCTCAGGAAGTTATCAACCTTGAACAACTAAGTTGGCAACACTGAAGACAACCTCCTATTCAGCCTACTTACTACCTTCTCAGTAAGAGTGACATCGAAATAACAATTATTATTTTTTAAATATGTGTTTTTAATAATTTTATTTGTGCTATTTCTTATACACTTTTATCATATTTATTTACACACTTATTTCACTTATATTATAAAACATTCCTGTAAAATATGAGTACAAAATTAATTTGCCTAGCCTGTCAAATTTCATTTATTTCTTTGTAATTTTCAATATATATTGGAAATCTTATTGATAGCCATATACTTTGAAAATACAGTGAAATAATAATATTTATTTATTTGAGGCATTTAACATGCACTTTCTGAACTGAATGATTATATCAGCACACGAGAATTTATATGAGCAAAAAGGTCTACATATCTGCTTGGAAAGGTATTTTTCACATAACCGTCCAGGGCTCTCTTACATACCACAGTCAACATGGGACCAACACGCTTTACTTCCTCTCTGAAGGACGTTGTGCTACGTATTTTTATCAAGAAAATCCTTTGGCCCCGGCTGGATTTGAACCCACAAACATCCGGTCCTAAGGGGAGCACTTTACCCCAAGACCAATGAGGTTGACTGTGCTAGTGTAGTTTCTAAAGTGGTCCAATCTGTGTTGCGCGATCCTTGCTCTATAGTGGGCGTGTTATTTCCAGCGCCTGGAGCAGCCGGACTATTCACACGTGCGTGCCGCCAGTTATGATCTGTACGGGGAGATGACCAGGCCTGGTTCCAGGGTTGGTATCACTGACCCCAACAAGTTCAGTCACTATGTCAACTATGAGGAGATACAGCAGCATCTCAAGTGAGTGGTTGTGACCATTACTAACTGTTGTATTTAATATTTAGCACCGCGTCTTACTACCCGTTCGGGTTATACGCTCTAAGTACTAATTACGCTAATTGATTAGGAATTGGGAAGGTTGAATTAGAGGAAGTGAACCCGCATTTGCGTGGAGGGGAAATGGAAAACCATTTAGGAAAAACCACCCCCAGTTCACCCGACCGAGATTCGAACCTCGATCTCCCTGTCCTCAGTAGTCGAGCTCAACACGACAAGCGCTTTAGCCAACTACGCCACCGAGGCGGGTCAACATGTTAAAAGAACATCAGAAAAATGTAGACCTTAAGGTTCACAACTAAAACATATCACAGTCATTTCCAGGACACTTCGGGCCTCTTCAGCAGAAAGTAGTAAAGCACCGACTAGACTATGGATATAGGTTGAGCATTGTTAAGCTCTAATACTGCCTATTGGTGGGTCAGCCCCAACATATCTATAGGATGAATTCAACAACAATCAGACCCCAGACCAGTAATTTAACACTTGACTTAGTGTATGAATGTTATAATGAATGGATTATAATAAATCTTTTTAACGTGTCCAACACCTCAGTTCAGTTGGTAGCGTGTCCCTCTATTTGTTTAAGAGTCCTGGGTTCAATTCCTGGCATGGCCAAAAAATGTAAAATTGGTGAAAGGTGGGTTTCTCTTTCACATTGATTAATTAACAGCTGGATGTTTAAGACTTGGTGTCGGGGTGCGTGGATTTTGTTGTACTTTTGAGGCAATAGCACGAGTAAAAATGTGCCCTAAAAATTACTGATGTGTTTTGTTTTAATTGTGAACTTTTGAGGCCTACAGTTTTCTGCTAAGTTTGCAAACCTTGACTTTTTATCCTCTCTTAAATGTTTATTAAGTACATCTGTTTGAAATTATTTTGTATTTAAGGTATACTTGATTCTTACAAGGGTTCAGGGGAATTGGGCTCAACATTTTTTATTTAAGGATGTGTAAGATTTCCACAGGAGAAGAACTATCTTGTGCTTAGCCTGATATTCAGAATTAGTTTGCTAAAGTTTCAGGAGAAGTTGTTAACAGTCATATAACTTATCTTTTATAATACCAGTAAAATCATTTGTTAAAGTGTGAAATATTATGTTAATCTAAATCTAATTATTTAGTGTTAGTCTAATTCCCAAATTCCCAGCTAGTCAAGCAAAATATATCATTCTTCCTAACTAAAGTGCAAATATATTGTAGTTATAATTCAATCTGAAGATTTATAAGTCCTCATACTTGATCTCTTAATGATGTAGTAATATATCTTGGTCGTGTTCTTCTTGCAATCAAACAAAAGTGAATCTAGATTCTTGCACGCTATTATAATATTGTATTATTTATTACAAGTTGTAAATTAACATCAAAATGTGGAAATATTTAACACAAACCGTTTTACTCGACAATTCGTGCAATAATGTGCTATTTATATTTGGAAATTATTAGGAATTAAAAGGATAAGTTCGGCATATCTTTGTGGATTTTCACTAGTTAAAGTTTATAAACTGATTAAGGTTGTCCAATTGCATTTTGGGTTATTTATTGCCTCAATAAACTTCAATAAACAGGTTATGGTTGGTTTTATAACAATTAAAATTAGGGACAATCCAGAACATTTATGTTAGAAAAAAAAGTTTGTTAATCAAGAAAATATAAATTGATTCCTAAAAATAAACTGAGTGAAAAAGAATATGTTAAAAGTAATTAAACATTAGCTTAAACACCCTTAAATTCCATAAGGGTAAGCTATGTCATCATCTTAATAACCCTTTGTCACAATTATATATTCTTGGGTTGTACTTGATCGATGATATATTGTTTTCTTTGTGTGACATGCATTTTCAAGGAGGAGAGCTCTTAGGGAAATGTAAATATACATTTAAATATACCTAATTTTTATCAACTGCAAAGTGAGGTCATAATACATTAGTTTAATAGCGATCTATTGTTTACATTTCTTGATTATTAGTTGTTTTTTTATATATTAGAGATGAGACACTTTAATCCTCATACTTCTCAAATACAATTTATGAAGATCTTGAGTTGAAATAAACAATTTTAAGCAATTAGTAAAAGGAATAAAGACTTGTCTATTTGGGAGGATAAAATTTACATAAAAAGTGTTATTTTTATTGTTAATGAATTATGACGTAATATACATGACAAGCAAATTAGCATTTGATTTCAATGGCACCAAGCCTTAAACAGCCATTTTTTTAAATTACATTTTAAATATTTTCACTTAAAAATTAAACATTTTTAAAGATTCAAAATTCATATTTGAAAAATATGGGACTTGACCCCTCGTTAGGATGCATGGTGAATCCCAATAGTTGACCTCAAACAAAATGATCCAACATTTTAATCAATAGTTGCTTTATTTTTTTCCTAATTTTAAATTTTTGCTTTATGAATCTATGCCTTCAGTTTTATGTATCTAATTCACTGTTATTCAAACTTTTTTGTTGACCTACCCCCAGATATAATTCATCTTCCACTTTGTACCTCCAAAGATGTTGATACATAATGCATGTTTTATGTATATGTTATATAAACTACTTATAAAGGATAAAAAAATGGTGCTCCCAGATTGTATGTCCCTACGCCCTTGTTTCTTGCGGCTAATCCAAAATCTGACTGAAATTATTGAGTGTTTTATCATGAAATATTATATGATGGGTAAAAGGGGGAAAGTACAATTTTAACTCAAATTGAGCTAGTGCTGCCATTTGTTGGGCAATCATGACACCTTCCTAATGTGCCTTTTATGACAAGTTGATGGTTGAATAAAGCATCTTTAGTTAAAATACAAACGTTCAACAATTTTGTGGAATCGTTTTTTTTAAATTGTAGAATATAAATTATAAATTTGTAATAAAAAAATGTAATAAGTTTAATTTTTTTCACCTCCTCATTTGTCATTTAATGTTTTAAGCTTTGTAATTGTCGAATCCAGAATTTTATTCTCGAATCAAAGTCAAAGCTTTGCACACCCCTACTAACCAGTAAACAACCCCCACTCTTTGGCTTAAAACTTGCGAGTCCCCACGGTTTGATAATGAACAACAATATTTATAACCAAAACATTTCTTAGTGAATGGGGAAGGGGAAGGGGTGATTTGGCCTATTTTTGGGTTATTACGGTATTATAGGAAATAATAAATTCCCAGTTTGGTTTCATAATTTTTCTAGGTCCTTTATTTGATTTATCGAATTTTCGATATTCATTTTTTAACTTTTGAGACGAGATCGGGAGTATTTCTTTATGAATTTTCAAGATATTTTTAAGTCTGGCTCGTCCCTACAATATAGACCTTTAATATTTTTATCTGACATTAAATATTATTTTAAATATTTTAACTTCGATTTCGCTTCGGAAATATCTCATGTTATTTGATTCAACGTTGCTTCAAATTGAAAAAGTGAACTACGCACACACCTACTGATTAGGGATCAAAGAAATGTTTGAAAGGACAGTCACCACCAGCTGAGACAAAGAGTGAGTGAGGGAGAGATATTCTAGAAGAATGAGAGGGTAAATTTAAGGGGTGACAGTACCAAAACATATTCAACACTAGTTCATAACTTTTTGACTGCTCAATTAATTTTTCTTATTAATTACTTATTTTACAAAAATTAACTAACAACTAAATTTAATGATTTTGAATTATGTTTAATGTCATCTTCACTAATGTTTGGTTTGAGTATATTATTTAAAATAGAAATAATAATAATTATTAGCAACTCTTCATGAAAAAGATAAAGACAAATAAACAGAATCTTAGCCTTTGAAAAAAAATTGTGTTTGGTTTGAAATAATTATTAAAAATTGTTAATAATTATTGCCCACAGTTGAGCATTTTGGATCTATATCAAAAGGTCTAAAACATTATACTGAAACATTTCTGTCTGCCACTTTGCATATTACAAATTGTAATATTTTAGAGAAAATAAACCCAATTATCAGCAATAAATAAGCGACAAAGAGCTGATCAGCCCATACCTAGTAAAAATCACTCACTTTGGTTGACTATTTTGGAATGAATCCATTTGGTGTCTAGTTGTATGCCAATGTTAACAGTAAATGATTTGATTCAAGTGTGCATATTTATAAAACAGCCGTCGCCAGCAACAGCATTACCACTCCCAGAGAAGAGACAACCGGGACCCCCAGCAGAGGCCTGTGTCTAACTTCTATGAGTACGAGAGCATCCAGGCCGTGATGCGAGCTAACCAACAGCGGGCAGGCTCTGTACCCTCCACCACCGTTATCACCACCGACAACAACTCCAACTCATTGCCGAGAAGGACGCAGCATGAGAGCAGAGCCAATGGTAAGTAAACACACACTTACTATCATTGTCATCAGCATCATCATTAATTGTTCCCAGCTGACAGTTTAGTAAAATGCCTCCATCTTCCTATCGCCTTCCACTAGGGGTGTGCAAACATTCTAAAACTTGGACTTCGATTTGTGTGTTCTTTCGTTTCGACTTTTGATTCGAGAGTAAAATTCCAGATTCAACAATTATGAAGCTTTGCCAAATAAAAATATTAAAAGTTAAAATACATGTTTAGTTTTTAAATTTCTCTGCTGTTATATTCATTACAAATAAGCGTTAGTGTAAAAAAATATGTATTAATAATATTATATTTTGTGATAATAGCTTAATTTATCATTTTAAGAGGAAATATATCAATTGTGTTAGGAATACGACTTTTTAAAAATCAAATATAAAACCTAAATTTACATAGTTACGCAAAGTACTGTATTTTTTTATCCAACATTGAACATTACTTTTTAGTGTTCAAACATTGATTCAGTTTTGAGAATATCTCATATTATTCGATTCAACTTTGCTTGAATTGAAACCGGGGACTGTGCACACTCCTACCTTGCACCATTCTTTCTCCCTTACTTTCATCCATACTTCTCTTCTCACTGACACGCGCACTGTTATCGACACCTACCGTCTCTTTCTTGGGATCTTTTTTTTTCTCTCTCTCATTACACAACTATAACATCTCACCCTTGCTTGCTTTACTATCTCATGTACTCTCTATAATACAATTATCGCATGCACTTCTTCATGTATAATTTTATTCCTGGTGATGATATGCTTGTCAAAAATGTCATTCCCATTGCCTCAATCTTCCCTGTCTCATTCATAGCTATGAGTACAAATTACGCCCTATACATTACTTTCTTACACTTAAACAACACTTTTATCTGCCATATTATGTCTCTTACACACCTGTAGAACACCTCCTATTGAATGTATGAATGTTATAATGGATGTACCAGAGCAACAGATTTTTACATTTAGATTTCCATTACTCAGATTCGAAATCTAAATTCAGGATTCAAAGGTAAAATGAAGATTTAGTTTCATAAAATATTGGATTCGACTCATCTCTACTAAATAGTAAATATTTACGTACCTTAAAGAGAATATATTTTGATTTTTTCCTAGGTCAGCCGATGTATCAGCAACACCATCAGAGAATTTTCCAGTCCACCACAACCACCAAAACCAACGTTGTATACCCTCCGTCGAATCACAGTGACAGCAGTAACGCCAACTCGAGCAGCGGCAGTGCTAATCATCACAGAGGTGCACATTCCCACGACATGGGTCCAGTCACCACCGTCCACAGCAACACTAACTATGGCAACAGGGGTAGCTCGAGGGGAGGAGGGGCACGGACTAGAGGGCCCTTTGTCACCCACGTTACTATCAGCCAGCAGGCTCCTCCCCCGCCTGGCTCCAAGGTGTGAATTGTGTAGCCAGGGCTTAGGGAATAAATTAAATAGATGTAAGCTATTGTCTTGTAGAAATGAAAGATGAAGCAAATGACTGAAGAACAAAACAATAGACAAAAGGAGCTGGCCGATATTTCATTTTCTGGTTAACCAGCTCAACTTAATTAGTAAAAAATTTTTTTTTATAAACTTGTTAGGCCTTATTAATATTTTTGAGGTCTTTGATAGGAATATGTGTCTTATGAGAGTGAAAGATAAGATCTCACTATTTTTGGTGAAGCTATTTATCTTGATAAGTTAAGTTAATAAATTTAGGGAGTGAGGTAGTTGTCTTTTTTTTTAAATAACATTGATGATAAAATGTTTGATCAAAAATTTTCCTGTATGTTTGTGTAAAGATAATATTTATTTGTAGTTTTAACAGCTGTTATATAAATAGGGGTTTTGCGAAGTCTACTTTATTGGTTTGAAACCCAATCAAATTTATGAAATATCCTTGCAGCCAAATCGAGGTTCGAATATTTTTTTTATCATTGTTTTATGTCGAAAAATAAACCTGTGCATATTATATAATTTTTTAGACACACTTTTACTTTTTAAATGTTTTAACATATTTTGGGCTTGGTTGATAAATGATATTATGATATCACCTGATACAATTTAATCATTTCATATTTTTTATCAACTAAGACACTTAACGGCACAGAATAAGAAAATTTGATCATAAATAATGTGGATAATAGATAGTTATCAATATTTTTAATGAAGCTTCTTAGTCATTGAAACCAGAATTTTTTTGAAACAATTTCAAAGCCGACATAAGTTTGATGTGCAAAGCTTCACACGCCTTTATATATGAATAATAAAGTATTTCCAGATTTACATTTATGATCATGTACCTTTTGTTAATAAATAGGTTGTAGAGTAGTAACTCACCAAATATGATTAATCATGACTTAAAGCAGGATTAATCACATCCTTTTTGAAAACATTCTGGTACTTCGCTTTAAATTCAATCTTGTTTTTAAACAAAAATGAACTGCATAAATCTTAGCAAGCGAACTACTACATAATCATTTTAAAATGTTTATTCATATGTCATATTCGCATTCTCACTGCCCACAGCTCTTTAATTAATATATACTTATGAAACAGGATTGTCATGGCAAAGAATATAATTTATCTTTATAATGAAAACCTCTTTTCGCTTTATGAGGTAATTTTATTATATTTGGAAGATTGTATTATTTATATATATATATAATTTAGGAAGTTGCGTTACACGTTTCACACTCCTTCTTGATGAGTTCCGATAAAATGAAACCTAGGTTGGGTGATTGGGTGGCGACTATTGATTTTCATTAAGAGGCAACCATTACCTCTTTGTCCAGTGGCAGCAATGTAAAGTGTGAACTGTGTTCTTCTTTACATTGTAAAAGCCATATTGTGTTCGTCCATAATTTTGTATTAGTAATAAATTTATATATAAAAAAAGTAAGTTACTTTTCATAAGAAAAAAATTATGACAATCCGAGGAATTTTACTGCATGTCGATGATTTTGTGTTCTACCTCTTAATAATAGCATTATTGTTTTGATGGGTAATTGTTATGACTTAATATTTGTGTATGTTTCAATATCATAATAAAGAGTTTGTGTTTATTAGTTTTAGAATGTTAGAGAAAATATATAAATTTGATATATTTGAAAAGATTTAGATAATGTAAATTATAAACTCGAAGTTATTAAACCAAATCTATTGTAAACAATTAATATTATCATTTAATTAAACAGCATTTATTCAACATCTTTCTCGCAGTAGAACATTACCATATTTTTCTCTCGGTGTGTTTATTCTAATTTACTGACTCCACATAGTTAAGATGGCCTTGTTCTTTAAATATATTTTTTCAAAAGTTCAGAAACCTCTCTTTTACCAATATCATTCTTTTTTCATGCAATGCTGTCAGTGCATATTCATAGTTTGTATTTAGGAAGTATAGCCAACACTCACCAGGGTGATACGCTTGTAGAAATTGTTCGAATAAAACATATAAGCACATTTTTAACAACAAGCTTTCGCTACCAGAGAGTTTCATCATCCTCATCACTCTCCAATTTACCTTTGAATCTTGGAAAAGATAAATAATATAATAGTAGTAAATACAAATAGTAATAAAGTGTTAAATTACTGGTCTGGGGCCTGGTTGTTAAGTTCATCCTATAATTATAATTAGTTCTTAACTACTAAAAATCAGTATTGGAGCTCTAAAACAAATTTCACTTGAAAAAAATAAATATAACTCTCGAATCTCCATTAATGATTCGAGTCTTTCATCCATGATTTAAACAATTTATATCCCAGAAACACTCATGAAAGTGTGCTGGCTATCCCTATTAATTCAAACCATGATCTAGACTGGGTCTATATTCTAAATAACCTTTCTATTCTTATTCATAAAAGTCTGCCATGAATTATCTCAAAAAACTTATTTTCTTATAATCTTAAAGAAAGGAACAGAATCAAATACATTCTGATAGACTATATACTCGATATATCCTTTTTATGCAGTCATTACATTGCCAAGGCATGACACACATGTCGTGACGAGCAAAGATAAATAATTATGGATATAATTTAGAGGTGTGTGAAACTTAAAAAAACCTCAACTTTGTTTCAAGTATTTGTCAGCTTCGACTTTGATTCAAAAGTAAAATTCCAAATTTGACAATTATGAAGTTTCGCATAAAAACATATAAAGTTAAAACACACATTTATGTTAAATTTTTGTAATTTTTATTTCTGTTATAATAACTTAATTTATCGGCTTAGAGTGAAATATGTTAATCATGTTTTCAAAATAACATTAAGTAAAGCGATATTTAATAACCAAGTCTTATATAATAGTTTTTCCTACAGTATTATTTTATGAATATTCAAACTTTGACTTGTCTTTAGTAATTCAACCCCTTTAATATAACTACACACAAAGTCATAGCATTCCATATTGTTTTAAACTGTGCTCAAAACAATCGTAATCGTGTGTTATAACAAGAGGTCTAAAGTCAGCCGACATACATATTAAAGTTTAATAAAAACATATTGTGTTTTAATAATTATTATTCTTTATCAGATATAGTAAAATTAAGTATTTATGATCATTGTTAGATATTAAATATTATAATTACTTCAAAACGTGTATATATTTATTATGTGATAAAGGAAACATTCCCAAGGTATGAATTTGAAAGAAATGAATTTGTAGAGCAAAGAATTGATTTTTATTATACATTTTATTTTTTAGAAAATGTTTTATTAAATGAAATTAATTTAAATTACATTTTTCCACAAAGATTTTGCAGTATACTTTATTTATATATACTAAATCTTACTAGATGTATTTTTATATTGTAATATTTGTGTAGTAAATGTCACATTGTCAAGCTAGAATGAACAATACAATTTTAAACAAATGTTTTAGTCCAAAGTTTATTTCAGTTCACTTGATATTAATGTATTTTAACTAATACCTATTACCTACACGCTATGCTTTATTGTATTTTGAAGTACTTAATTTAAATAAGGTCTGTTTTTCACTTTTTTTTTACAAAATATAAAATGGCTTTATGTTGTAGGTTGAACTTCAACTTGTGTCAAATAGGTGTATTTAACTGATATATGTTTCAGGTATATCTTTCAATGAACACAACAACAAAGCTAACATGTGTCTCAGTAATCCCTGTTTTAACATATTATATTAATATGAAATGTTGAAGATGTCATTCCAGCCTTAAAATGTTACATTAGATTGTTGAAGTAAGACTACTATAGTTGTAAAATGTATATAATAAAAAAAATAGTTTTGCTAAAATAGTTTAGTATTTTTCTAATTGAAAATAATTACTGTACATAAAAATAATACTTTATCAATGCAATAAAAATATCATCATTACTTGTTGAAAATAGTTTAATTCTTTGTAACAATTTTCTTACCATTAATTTTAAAACACCACATTGTTAACCTGTAATGTAAGTTGAAACATGAAGTTATGCATCATTAACCATGGTCAAAACAATTTGTGCAGTTTTTGTTTAAAACTTTGTGCATATTTTCACTGAACAACACTAAGAACTTGCAAACTTATATCACTTTAAGGAAAACCTCTTTTCACTTTCAAAGGTAATTGTATTATATTTAGAAGAAGGTACAGGAAAGGTGGATAGAAACATAAAAGAGAATGAACACAACATGAATTGTACAATTAAAAGAAGAACACACTTTACATTTTATATTTCTGCCTCATAAAGAAAATGGATCATTACTGCCCAATACCATAACCTCTTTGTCCTATGGCATATGTATATAAATTGTAAACTTTGTTCTTTTTTCACTGTAAAATATATATTTTGATGGTTCCTTTTATGTGTTTTTATCCACCTTTCCTCTGTACATTCTTCCAAATATAAACTTTTCTTATTAATTTATAGAAAGGAGGAAGTTCAAAATATTTTTCTGTGTTCTAGAGAAGAACCTGACCTATCAAATCTTTTCTTATAAACAAAATAGTTTGAACTACATTCAAATGATTTTACTGGAATGTTTTGTTCTGAAGAAATCATATCATTATTGATCTTATATTATGTGAATTAGTTCACAGATTTGATCATTTGGACAATAAAAGGGTGTTTATGGCATGTAAAACTCTTGGAAAAAATTAATCAGGTTGCCCATACACAAAACACTGTTTTTAAAATAAGTAAATTATGTTTTCAAATTACTTTTTCAACTATCTTACAATAGCCGTAGTTGAAAACATTGCATACACTACGCTAAACTTGATGGTACAAAGCATAATACAATTATAGCTTTGATTAATTATTATTTCTTTTTGGAACATCTCTTCATCTAATTAAACAAAATAATTTGTTGAAACAAATTAGGTTGTTTAGTACCATTCAATTTGAGATTTAAAACATTAATTTAAAACAAATGTAGCTCATTTATGCTGCTTTAATTATATTTTTATTAAATCCAACTGTTTCGTGGATCGATTTGTAAAATAATATTAGTTCCATTTAAAAAAAAAAAATAATTTAGGGTACTGAAAATCCACGAGTAATCTCTGAGAAATGAACGTGCCTCCCCAAAGTTGACTGTCTGGTGGTAGTGATTTCCAAACATAACTAGCATGTATTACTGTCCAACACCACCGAGATGAACTTCCACTGACAATACACAATGGTGCACCTACGCATTTTGGTTGTAATGTTAGTGATTCCCTAGATAACATATATCCACATGACTCGACGCCCTGTGCCTTGGTTTTGCGATATAATGAAAGAGAGCGTGTACAGCACGAAAGTTCGGAATATCAATGAACCCAAGGAAAGTATTACAAAATGTGGCAACATTTAATTTGCTTTAGGGAAACCTTCATTTGTTTCTTATTGTGTGTTGATAACAATATACAAGAAGTTGAGACCTTACATAATATTACACATAATATGCAATAAATGTTTTTTTTACATTTAAGTGTGAACATAATTTGGTCATACACTGTCTAAGAAAATGTACCTCAAAAAGTGAAAAGAAGTTTTTCTTAGATATTTAAATTTGAATCATAATTGTTTGAAATGGAAACTCTACTAATAGGACAACATTGTTTGTTTTTAAAAGAATGCTAAGGCAAGATCTTTGAAATGCAGGCACTGCTAATAAGTACCACAACTTACTACTTACGAGTACGGTGCACAGTCTCTTGTTATCTCTTAAAAATAGGTACATCCTGACTCTAATGGTAATTCTCATATCACTTTAAAATAATCATTAATATCACTTAACATTTAAGTGCAAACCTATACATTAAGTATTTTATATTGTAATTACTATATTTGGTTTTACTATTTACATCTTAAGTTTATCACAAGCACCCAATACATATTTACACAATGAGTAGGTTCAAACAAACATTTAATATCCAACATAGATAAACAGTTTTCCAAACCAACATGTGTTCAAATATAAACATTTTCTCATATTGGTCAACATTAATAATTTCAAGTTAAACTTTATTTCATAATTCTCGGTTTTATCTAATACTTACATCGTTTATTAAATATTCGTTTATGTTTTTTTCATGTTTTTGACATGGGTTTAGGTGGGAGAGTAGAGGACCCGAGGAAAGTCCAGTTTTATAGCAAAACATTTTATTCACCAAAATAAAATAAATATTGCTCGAGTAGAAACATAACCTTTTCTCTTCATTTATAAAAAGTTTGTCATCTAATGTCGCAATGCTCATGATATATATTCAACAAATGTTGATATCAGCATATAAAGAAAAATTACTCTGTTTCTACTGGAGAACTATTTTATTTATTTTGGCCAATAAAATGTTTGGCTCTACAAACTGCGAAAACACCAACCTTTTCTTGTATTTCCTACACTCCCACCTTAAGGGCTTTAAGTGAACGCTTCAAAACATAATTTGCCCCTCTCCCCCTTTTCTTACCCCTCTAACAAAAACCCTTACGTAATTTAAGGGTGGTCCCTTAACTTTTTAAAAATAAGAATCTTATTTTATGAAATGACATTGTTTATAATTCAGGCTTGCACGTTCAAACCTAATACAAAAAAAAAATGTGGACCTGTGATCACAATTACCAACTGAAATTCAGGTCCAAACCAGAAACTACCTATTTAGAGAGAATTTGGTTGCTAGCAACGGGTGTCCGAGTGATGTATGGGTTTGAATCAAAGATTCATCAGGTAAGATATTATGATCATAAAGTTTATCTTGATTGAGATCTCCCAGGAACTAATATTCCAAGCATTTTAATTAGCAGAATAAACAATTTGCCAAATGTAACAACTGTTTTTTTGCTTAGCCTACATAATATGGTATAAGTTTATATCGTCGGTTTAAAGGTAAAACTCATGAAGTAGCATTTTCAAAGTTGTATTTGATGATATCTTATTTAAAAAAAAATAGATATAAGTTTACACACTTAATGACTTTCTCTTCTTATAGATCTTGGAATTTTAAACTAATTTAAAACTCATATAAACTCATTTCAAGCAAAAATGCACTTAAATGAGTTTTTTTTTACCTCTAAACCTCAATGTAACACAAAAATATCACAATATCTTGAATAAAGAAATTAAAAAGAAAAACATCACACATATTTTATAATTTCAAATTTTACAAAAGTTTTCTCTATTCATAACGTTCCTGAAAAGAAACATCATCAAAAATAGTTATTCCCTTTGCTCTAACATTATCTACACACCTTACAACAATAGGTTTGTGAATGTTTCAGTATTTTGGTAATTTATTTACTTAGTGTAATGGTTTGAA
>CABFOV010004466.1:30800-44641 GCA_902141375.1 Timema poppense | reverse complement strand
CGTACGTGTGTGTGTGTGTGTGTGTGTGTATATATATATATATAAAAAAATTAATAAATACACAAATGAACTGAAACAAAGTTTGGTGCCATAGAAAATGAAAATATATAAGGGCAAGAAATGAGAAAAAAAACCTCAGTAACCATCACTTAATTATAAACCTCACTGCAAGATAAATATATATATATATTTGATATTAATTATATATATAATTAATATCAACTGTCTATAATGGGGTTCACCAAATAGTGGATTGTGGTCTTTATTGGAATCACAAACACATTTGTTATGGATCTCGACAAGGTAGCAATAAACAGGAGAATTAATGTTATTTCGGTGGGCGGCAGGTTGTATACGTGGTAGGCCATCCTTCTCACCCCCTCCACAGACACTTGCGTGCCATGTGGATGTACTGCACCTTGGCAACACTGCTCAGTCTAGTAGCAGTCCATGTATATGACAGTTTGATCATTTGCATACTACCCACTTCAGTGGCCGAATAGTCTAAGGCAGGGGTTCCCAAACTATACGTAGCGACACCCTAGAGCATCACTGATCCTGGTCTGGGGTGTCACAGCTATAAGGATAAACTAAAACTTACAATGTATAATCTCATTTTTAAATGTTAGTGAAAAAGTGAAACTGAAATCATAAAATGCAGGATTAGATGTTTCACCATTATGAACAAATTATACACATGAGATCATGTACAGCAAAAATATGTCTATTCTATTCCTCCTTATTCACTTCTGTAAGTTTGTTCTAATTTTGTATTTTT
The DNA here is from genome assembly GCA_902141375.1 of Timema poppense. Taxonomy (NCBI): domain Eukaryota; kingdom Metazoa; phylum Arthropoda; class Insecta; order Phasmatodea; family Timematidae; genus Timema; species Timema poppense. The sequence goes on along the minus strand of CABFOV010004466.1, from coordinate 43,863 downwards.
TACATTTAAAAGAATGTGAGCTAGTAATGTAAACAACATTTTTCTTTTTAAAAAAATGCCACCAAATCAGTTTTTTTCTTTTTTCAAATATCGAGTACAGGGGTGACACATTGAAAATCTGACATGTGAAGGGTGGCACATTCTCAAAAAGTTTGGGAGCTCCTGGTCTAAGGCACCACTCTCGTGTCTTGATGGTGACGGGGAGATCAGGGTTTTAATCCTCATCAGGTCAATTGAGGTTTTTTTTTTCTAAAAGGTTCCCCACTCTCCTACGCAAATGTGGGTAGATCACCATTAAAATCCTCATCCCTACCCTTTTAGAGTAATTATCATATACCTATAACCTGAACATGTAGTAAGACATGGTGATAAAAATATTGTCTGCTATTGTTTTGTTTGTTTGTTTTGAAGCATGCGTTTTTAGTATACTGTAGTAGTGGTCAGTTATCACAATGAATAAGATAAAAATAAAGATGAAAGCTGAGATCAGTTTTTACCAAATTGGATAGTCTTGAATTGCTTTTCATTACCTAATCTGTCTGTTTGATTCATCAACAAATTGTTAATAGTTAAAAAGTTTGAATACAAAACGACATTATGTGATCAAACGTAAATCATTTGGTGAAAAATTCCCAATAGGAAGCAGCCCTCGCAAATCCAAGATTGAGATCTTATGCTCAAATTACACAACATCAAACCAAATTATTAATTGTTCAATGACCGAACAAAAAACTTGTGCCAAGGCCTCTTTGTATATTTCTTGGAATCTTGCCAAACATGAAACTGTATACTGATGTATATATGATCAAAGAATGCATGCTTGAGGTAGGAAATGCATTGTTTGAGAATAGAAAAGATCTTATTCCAACTTTTCGATGTATTACACTATCTATTTCTTCCAACACAAGAAATACAAAAGTTTTGGCAGAGGATAATCATACTAATTTAAAACACATTTTAGCGACCATGGATTTTTATACTTTTGCCGTGGATTAATTGTGCAACATTACGGATACAGCTCAGTTGTTTATTTTTATGTGCTCCATGGACAAAACTAGGAAACATTGTTGAAGAATAGTTGATTATTTTGCCTTTATTAGGAAACAGAGGGATGCACATAAACAAAGCTGTAATGGAGTAATTCAAAAAAGATTGGTTGACATGTAAAAAACTAATATCGGTAACAACAAACGGTTCTCCAGCGATGGTCGGAAGTAAGAAAAGCATAGTTCAGCAACTGAGTAATGATCCCAAATGCAATGAGACTTTGATATCCTACCACTGCATCATCAATCAAAGTGTGTTGGGCTGCAAATTTAATCCTAATCTTAAGAGTACAATGCAACAAGTGTTCAAAATAGTAAACTTCATCCATGCCAAATCATCACTTCAGCACCATCAGTTCAATTCATTTCTTGATGAAACTAATGCTCAGTATGACGCTTTACTACTTCGCTACATTGCAAGGTGGCTGAGCAAAGGCTGTGTACTGAAATGTTTCTTTTGCTGTATTCCATGAAATAAATTTATATCTCTCCAGTAGTGATCAATTGTCCACAAAGGACTATTTAGATTTCCTTGACATGCAGAAAATGTGGCAACCATCAAGTTTTTGATGGACATATTTAAACACATCCATGACTGTAACTTCAAACTACAAGGCAAAGGAAAGCTTGTGTGTGAACTACTGTAAGAAGCAACCTGTCTGATGCTGACATTGATAGTTTGCACTTTAGGCCTACTAACATAAAGGCAGTTTGTGGTAGAAATGAGGGTAGTGACGTAAGCCAGTTCACCAATTTTATAAGGAAGCTTAGATACAAATTTGAAGCAAAATCGACAGACCTAAAAAAAATGTAAATTTTAAACAACAGTATGTCTCTGCAGCCTAATGATGAATGGAGCATTGAAGTGTCAAATTTTTTCAACTGTAATCAAGCTGTCCTGCAGATGTAAATAATTGGGTTCCAGGAAGGTTTTGTTTTAAAGAAGAAATATAGGCATACTCAATTTCCAAATACTCTTCAATGCAAACAATTCTGCATTAAATATGTGTGTCATAGTAAATAACCCAGAACTAAAAACCTTAACCATACAACTGTGTACTATATTTGACTCAGCATAATATGTGTGTGTGTGTTAAAAAAGTCCAGTTGGTGAACTCTATCACTCTCTTCTGTTGAAAAGGGGGACTGATGTACCTCAAAAATTTCATATTTATGTGTTTTGTTACGTTTTTAATTGTGAATTTTGAGGCCTACAGTTTTCTGGTAAGTGTGTAGGCCTTGCCCTTCTATCCTCCTTCCAATGTTTAATTTAAAATAAACATTTGTTGCCATTTTTTTTATTGTTTGGCCTTGATAGTTTAAGTAAAATGACTAAAAAGAAACAAAATAACCTTTTGGAATTAGTGTAGGCCAATAGGGTTTGACCTTGAGTGACTGCGGAAGTTTGTCAAGTTTTCAAAACAGACTTTTATCAAAAATAATGAGGACTGCTGCTCAATAACAACTAAACATTAACACTAACTAATGTTGTCAGTGTTCTTTTACCACATAAACTACACAAAACTTTGTGCTTTGGCTTAACTTGGTAATTTTTGGTGTTTCCAAATTTTAAAAAATATATATAAATGTAGACATTTAAAAATAAATTTGATTATAAATTATGAGTCGTTCTTAAAAGTATTGTTTTCTGTGTGTAAGTTTATGAACAGTTGTCAAAGTAATCATTCAAAGTATTGCCTACGAAACTTAAATTTTTATAGGGAAATTAAATTCCACAGTTGACAACCTCTAAATATGAGAACAGAATCCATCCAGACCTATTAAATTAATTAAATTTAACTTCTGTTGACCTCAGTGGTGTTGGGGTAAAATACTCGCCTCAGGACCCAATGTTTGTGGGTTCAAACCCAGCCAGAGTCGATGGATCTTTCTTGATTGATAAAATCCGAAGGAGGGGAAGTAAAGCTGTCAGTCTCATGTCGATTGTAGCATGTAAAAGAACCCTAGAAGACTTATGAAAATAACTTCCCCAGGAAATGGGTAGACCCTTTCACTCTCGCTCAAAGAAATTCTCGTGTGCTGATATAATTAATCAGTTCAGAATGTGCATGTTAGATATCTAAAATAAATAAAAATGTAACTGCTTATTCAATTCCTTTCTAACCCGCCTCGGTGGCGTAGTTGGCTAACGTGCTATTCGTGTTGAGCTCGACCGCCGAGGACGGGGAGATCGAGGCTCGAATCTCGGTTGGGTGAAAACTGGGGGTGGTTTTTTCTAAATGGTTCTACACTCTCCTTCCACGCAAATACAGATTCACTTCCTCTAATTCAACCTTCCTAATTCCCAATCAATTAGCGTAATTAGTACTTAAAGCGTATAGCCCGAACGGGTAGTAAGACGCGGTGCTAAATAATAATAATGATAATTCCTTTCTAGATACTGAAAAGGGCAACTTCAAGTAATAGAATTATTGTATAAGAACTTAATAGACAAATAACTGCAATACAGCCAGAATTTTTTCATTTTTCTTAATACATTCACAAACTTACTCTTATACCTTTTTACATTTACATATATATATTTAATTCAAGCTTAGTTTAAATAACCATATTTAGAGAAATAACATGTTCATAAATGTGCATATTCTCACTTTATATTTTAAATAGGTATCAGTATACTAATACAGGATGAGCACAAATTATCTTTACACTTTCAAAAAATCATAAAAACGGAACTCTGCATATGATCAAAAACTTTTTTCCAATCAATACAGAAACTCTGGAAACTTTTTTCACAGCTTAAAGTGACTCAATATTTGCTCCTCAAGTCACACGGCAGACATCGAGGTGGTAGTGAAACTTTTCCTACACTTTGTGCAGTGTGTAAGCGGTGACAGACTCAACGGTGGCTTTGATTCTCTGCCTCAGCTCTAGCAAATATCATGGTGGAGGTGGGACAAAAACTTTGTTTTTCACATAACCCCACAAAACAAATCGCAAGGGGTTAAATCTGGTGATTGCAGTGGCCATCTGCCCCACAGCGCATCATTGGCACGTGCACGACCGAGCCATCTCCCAGGAACATGTCTGTTCAGATGTTCCCGTACAGCCAAGTGAAATTGAGGCGGTGCTCCATATTGTTGGAAAATGAATTTGTGTGAATCTTCTAACGAAGGCAGAAGCCACAAGGTAAGCATGTCGAGATAGGAAAGACCTGTGACGATTTTTTCAATGGAAAAAAAGGGTTCGTAAACCTTATCCCTCGATATGGCACAGAACACATTCACTTTGGGGAAATCTCTCACATGCTCGATGGTGATATGAGGATTTACCGCCGTTCACCCCCATTTTACACACTAGCTGCTACTAGTGGGGGCGGCTTTCAACAAATGAATGTGGATCATTTGTAAAAAAAAACTTTAGGAGTTTCTGTATTGACTGGAAAAGGTTTCAAGTTAATTAGTTGCACTGTTCCATTTTTATGATTTTTTGAAAGTGTAAAGATCATTTATGCTCATCCTGTATGGGGAAAAGCTCTCTTTTATTTTGCACAAACCTTTTTATTTGTTTATTTTAATTTTAAGAACATATTTCAATGCTGATTAGCCAGGAAATTGGATACACCTTCATGCTCAAACTATAAACTATATCGGTGACCTGGCGGTCTAGGGTTAAGGTGTCAGACTTCTATGCTGGCGGCCGGGGTTCAATCCTCGGTCCCGGCAAATACTTATCTGATTACCAAACCCTTCCTTCACCTCTGACAAGACATCTTGTGAATGTGGGGAATGCCAGGTCTCCACCGTGGTTCGGATTCCACGTTAAACTGTAGGTCCTTCATTTCATCTCATAATCACCCTACCATTACACATTAGCGTAAGTGTGTATAACCCGAACGGGTAGTAAGACGCGGTGCTAATAATAATAATAATAATAATATAAACCATATCATATGGCGGTCATCTTCATTCTTCACTTAATAATAGCAAAATTGGGAGCAATGAAATAGTGCTTAAAATATGGATTTAAAATTATTTTTTATATATAGTACAATTATTGTATCCCACTGACTTCTATTGAAGAGTACAGAAACCAATTTAATGATGCAATGTCAGGATCAAGCTTTGAGCATCTAGGGGTCAAATATAAAAGAAGTTGCTAGACTTAATTTCACCCAACTAAAGACAATTTTATTTTTATATTCCCTAGCCACCATTAATTTACATAAACCCTAGTGAGGCTTCTGAAGTATAATAAAAGGTTTTGGAGCCCAGGCTGATGTATTTATTTTTGAACTGCACCACATATAGGCTCACTAGTTTGTGCGCTTAATGCAACAGTTGTTGTTGTGATTTGTTTTTTATCTTACATATCATTTACACTGCCTTAGCTATATGTGTTATTATGCTATATATGGCTTATACTTTTTTTAAATTATTGCCAACTTAGAAAACAAACATTATACTAAATGCAAAGAAATACAACAGGGTGGGGTAGCCCTGAACCTAGCCAAAACAAATCTTAAGGGCAGAGGCGCTGATCTACCATTGTACTCGCAAGATCTCACCAAACTTTCCTTTGCCCATGAATGGCTTCAGAAATGAACAAAGCATGTTAACACACCCATAATCTCAAGCCAACTGTTGTAATATTTCTAATAAATCAAATTTCAACACATTAAAAATGGTCGCAATAAGAGTCTAAGACAGGATTAGAGCTCAGAATACCTTAAAATTTCACTCATAATGTACATATTTTAACTTTAAAATTGTTATTAATCAGGTTTTAAGCAACAGAAGAGCTATTAGTATCTACTCAGTTTCTCATAAATTTTAAAGGCTTATAAAATGTTTGATAAAAGTTTCTCTTTTAGGTAAGAGGAATGAATGGCCTGAAGAAAGGATGGTTTAGTGAGCTAAGCTCCCTATGGCCTGGGATAAGCCAATCTTTGGAAGTTAGTGAAGTTTTACATTCAGAAAAGTCTGATTTCCAGGACATTTTGGTGCTACAAACGTAAATATCTAAACCAATTTTAACCTATTTTTTGATATGGTTGTTAGGCAGTTTGCGGTGACATTTTTTATATTTTAAGTAAAATATTTGTATACATATTGGATTTGGTTTGGTTTAGTTTTCACAAACATAATTTAAAAATATTTGTTGAAAAATGACACCTGAATAATGGAACTGAATCTGGGACCTTTGGTTTTAAGCGATATCATAATACTACTTAGCTATCCAATACTTGTACATTTATACAATTCAAATACCAATAGGCAGCTTACCATGAGTTAACATGTCTGTGTTTCTGATAGCTACCAATCTCAGCCATCCATCTATCTCTGCCTTAAGAGCATCTCACTTTGGATTAACCGGGAAACTAGATACATGTATATGCTCTAAGCAGAAATCACACAAGGTTTGGTTTTATACATTCTTGACTTGCCAACAGAAAAATTAGAGTGAATTAAATGTTTTTGGTCTTTTCAATTACCTTATCATTATCATGGAACCCCTCTAGCTTGTTGGGTAAAATGTTGGCAATCAATTTCTCTCCAACTGTGTTTGTCCAGAAACATTTATCCTTTCATCACTCTTCTCTGACACTCTCCCTTCTTCTCTACATCCTTCTTAACCTGGTCAACACACCTCTTTCTGGGTTGTTCAACTGGTCTTTTCAAACATCTAATTCTTATTTTATTTTTTGTATTATGAATTGGGATAGTTCTTAAATTAATGAGTGATGTCTGTATGACCTCTACGACTAGACTAGTCTGGATATTTCAATGAGTATTGGATCTGTAAGCCTTTTGATTTCTTTGTCCAGGTGCCCTCTTTCAACATATGTTTAAATATAAGATTCATATTTTAATCAGATATATGAGCAAGTGAGCCAATTTAACTTGTTCAAATACATTTTCTTACTTACTAAATGAGTTAAGGGTTGGAGTTGATGACCCTTTAAGGACATGATAATACTTTTCACCTCCATTTTTGCATGAGATATATATTAAATAAAAACACTTGTTAAATAACGTGAGATTTGTGGACATCTCCATTGCATCTCAGAAATTTGGTAGGTTGCCCCTTTTTAGTGTCGATGTATATTTTCAATATTGTTTGTTATAATGAAAGGTAACCTGGCGGTCTAGGGGTAAAGTGTCGGACTTCTGTGCTGGGGTCCGGGGCTCAATCCTCGGCCCCGGCACAGATTTATCTGATTACCAAACCCTTCCTTCACCTCTGACAAGACATCTTGTGAATGTGGGGAATGCCAGGCCTCCACCGTGGTTCGGATTCCACGTTAAACTGTAGGTCCTCCATTTCATCTCAAAATCACCCTACCATTACACATTACCGTAAGTGCGTATAACCCGAATGGGTAGTAAGACGCAGTGCTAATAATAATAATAATAATAATAATAATAATAATAATGTTATAATGAAATAAGAAAAATTGATCAAACTTACTCATGATGGTTTGGAATATAAGAGTAATTTAAAGGTTTGATTTTAAAAATATACTTGAAATTTAGTTTTCTGAGAAAATATTTGATTTTTATAATATATTTATATATTTTTATTTAAAAACTAAATCGATATTTTTTCATACTCATTTCTTAAGTCAGTATTATTTTATACTAATATGTGTTTCCAGTTTTAGAAATCAGTTTTAAATTAATTTTTTGATCAAATAAAATTTAAAAATGAAGCTAATCTGTTGAATCACACCCTTGGTACTCTTAGCATTGGTGGATAAAATTTTGGTCCAAAATCACTAAAACTTAAACAAATCAAAGTGTTGCTATTTGTCTATATTATTAAAATATGTCAAGAAAATTATATATCTTACTAGTACGTAGATTATTTGTCTGTGAAAGTAGATTCTATTTTTGCCCATTTTATTATTTCTTTTTTTCTCTTTGTACATTATTTAACAATAAAAAAACTTTGGTTGAAAGCTATACTTGTGTGTGTAACATATCAAGAGTGTCAAACTCCTCGATAAGTGATTGCTTGGTCTCATTTTAAGACTGGATTGCTGGTTACTGAGAGAACGGGTTTCAAATCTTGGCTGGGTGTACTGAGGGTAATTTTCTAAATGGTTTCCCAATCTCCTTTGACACAAATGGGGGGAATTTTCTCTGAAATTCTACATTCTACATTTCTATCCCATTAGCGTAATAATGTATGTATATAGCCCAAACATGTACTAAGACACATTGAAAAATAGTAATGTTAAAATCTAAACCTTGTTTTTAATATTCACTGATTATGTTTAGCTATACAAGACTTTGACAAATTATATTTAACTTTCTAGTGGACCTCCCTTAGAACAATTATCTTTTTACACACTTGTTTAGAACATCACACTTGCATAATTATTTATTTACTGTGGCAAAGCAAACTAAAACCAGAGATGCTAAATATTTAGAGAGGAAAAAACAAACAAAAAATTGAGCACAGAACAAGTACATGATGTTTTCTACCGGCCAAATGTTGTAGACACGACATACAGTTTGCCTTTTTTTCTTTTATTTTTTGTATTGTTGTACTTCACATTATTTATTGGGTATTTAATAACTCTCAATTTAGCATTGTTGTATTACACACTATTTCTTGGGTATTTAACAACTCTCAATTTGGCAATGTTGTATTACACACTATTTCTTGGGTATTTAAAAACTCTCAATTTGGCATTGTATTACACACTATTTCTTGGGTATTTAAAAACTCTCAATTTGCATTGTTGTAATACACACTATTTCTTGGGTATTTAAAATCTCTCAATTTGGTGTACATGTATTACACACTATTTCTTAGCTATTTAACAACTCTCAATTTGGCATTATTTAGGCATAATCTAACAGGTTAATTTCCTTAGTGGGTTTTATCTTTATATTTCATAAGTAAAACATATAATCATGACAGCCAAAAGAAAAAAAATAACAAGTAATAAATTGTGTAACCATAGACAAAATATATGCTGCTTATTTATCATATGTGCCCTGGGAAAGTGAAAGTAACAATTTTACTGATAGGCTAGAAGAAGTTAGTAGAGTGAATTGAACAAGTAAATTGTATAAGAAAGTGTTAAAAAATGCTGATATATCCAGGTGGACAAAAAAGATGAATTTAATTCGAAATATATATATATATATAAAGTCTGGCATTGTTATTTCCAAATAAAACTACAATTTGTCAAAGGGTTGAATTATGCCTAAGCTAATGGGCATTTTAATAAAACTCAGGCGGGTGTTTAACTGGGCTGGGTAAAATTACAACCACCCTGACTCAAATACACTGATTCTGTAAGCAGGGAATGGCCCTAATGACTTATATGTATCGGCGGGCCTATAAAAGCCAAAAATAATAATGTAAGCAATAACGTTGATGAGCTAATTCCTTTATTTACTCACTGAAAACAAATATCACAGCAGTAAAAATAAGGAAGTATCAGACTTTGTACCAGCATAGCTTGAAGCTCAGGTCCTATTAAATGACTTAGTATTTTGAGTTTGTATATAGCACCATATCCATTTTTGCAGATGTCATTCACATGATCATCCAAAATTTGAATCTTGGTTCTTTATTACGTCCGAGTTCTTGACACGTGAAGATGGCTTATAGTATAGTACACCAATATGTCTGGAATAGAAGAGCATCTTTTAATTGACATAAGTATATGCACACTGATAGTTATTTAGTGTCATTCAATAAAGTTAATATTATCTCTGAATACTAGCTGGCAGCAACCTTTTAACAGCATAAACCACTTTTAAGCATCACGCTATCTTAACTGTTCTTTGATGGTTGTGTCAACTGCTTTTAAGTATCTAACTTTAATGTTATTTGTTGTATATTTATAGAACTATCTTTTACCTTTAAATAATAAATAGTCTCCAAATCTGTTTCAATTTATAGCAAGGTCTGTAAATATTAATACATTTTTCAATATGTCATTACTAGTGGTTTTTGGAAGTAATAACACTGAGTATTTTTGTTTTTAAAAAGAGACATTGAAATAATTTGAATCTAATCTTAGAAAAGTAAAAGTGATGATGGTGTGTCTGAAAGCTGTTGATTGTTAAACTCCCAGATTAGCGTAGTCGTTGATCTCTCTTAGTCTCTTTCCAGGTCAAGGAATTGAGCAACAATACTGCTGTATTAAAATCCTATGTTTTGGGGCTTATGTCTTGTAGGTCCTCCATATGACTAGTTTCAGTTAAAACTAAATACTCTCTATTTTCTCCAATATACTTTATTTACTTTTACTCTAGTAGACTCTCACTCATATACTTCTAGGTTCATTTCTTAACTAGGCCCTCTATCCAACAAACAAAAAAATTACCTAAAATGACTTAAAGCCAAACTCTAAAATCTAATGACACTAACACTGTTGTTGACACCATGATTCTTACACATCTTTATCATTCTTTGGCATTTTCTCTTTTTCCATCCTCATTAAATGCCCAGACCATCTCAGTCTTGCATCCTCTACTATCTCATGTACTCTCTGTACACCTACTCTTTTCTGTATAACTTCATTCCTAATCTTGTTTATCCTCGTGACAGCTAACATGCTCCTCACAAACTTCATTCCCATGGCCTCCACTTTCCTAGTCTCTCTTACATTCCTAATCCATGTTTCTGCTGAATACATGACAATGGGTACAAAGTACAACATATACATTACTCACACTTCAAGGGCACTTCCCTTTTCCATAGCAACTCTCCCTGCTGTCCTCTTCTCATTACATCCTCTCTATTTTCACCTGTTGCCTCAATCATGCTTTCAAGGTATTTTATATTCTGAACTTTTCTCAGCTCTACTCCATACAACTTTATACCTTTATTAGGCCTTACCCTCTTCCTTGTCATCATCACTTCACATTTTACCATGCTGAATTTCATCCTCATTACATTTTTGTAACTGTTCCTGCACTTACTCTTCCTTCACCCCCCATACCATCAAGGCATCAGCAAACATCATGGCTTTCAATCTTTACTCCTCGAGTTTTCCTTCCACTTTGTTCATGACCATTTTCTACCATTACAAATAGTAATGGTGAAAGGGCACTCCCCTCCTTCACTCCATTTTTTATTTGGAACCACTCCATCCTCCCACTCCTCGTCTTAACACAATTCCTGCTATCCTTATACATGCTTTTCACTCTCATTACAACTCCTCTTTCCACATCGGCCTCCTCCATCGCTTTCCAAACATTATTTCTATCCATGCTATCATATGCCTTCTTCACATCCATAAATATCATTACCAAGTCTTTCCCATATTCACACCTTCTTCCCATCAGCTCTGATATGGCTAAGATTAAGTCTATTGTAGACCTTTGTTCCCTAAATCCATGCTGTAACATCGATTAAACCTTCTTTCTCCTTGTCAATAAAACATAAATATATTATTAAAACAAAATTTAATTTTATGGTTGCAACTTTCTCAAGGTAGTAATAGGAAAACTGTGTGTGTGCTTTTTAACTGAGAATAATCAATATAACAACCTCCTAAAAAAAATTATCTTACACATACAGGCTGTTTCAGGAGGAAAAGTAAATATTTTAGGAGGTTGTAGTATTGATTATTCTGAGTAAAAAAGTTCAAATAAACATGTGTTTAATTCCCAATGGGTGTGGAAATACAACTATTTGAAACTTGTGTGTTCAAGTCCAATGCACATACATATCTCTTAATCGCATGACTAACCCACAGCTCTTTAAATCAACTATGACTTAGAAGCAGCTATAACCTGACTGTTTGGTGTTAGAAGTGATGTTAAGAATGCTGCATGTCTTAACACATTAAGAATATGCTGATATACTCTTTGCTTCTGCTTTTTCTGATGGAAGACCAGTAGCTGCTCGTATAGAATATTGGTGCTCACTCTATTAAATTATGATTTGTGGGATAAATTAAAATCGAAATAAAAGGCAAATACAAGAGCCAAATTGCTAGTTTGCATCATGGATAGTGCTGCGCTTATAAAAGAACACCAAGACAACCTTAGAAAAACAAAACATACTATTACCACAAGAGTTCCAAAGTGCATTGAGGTTGGCATTGAAACTATTTGTCAATTATTTGCATTTCGTAATATTCAAATATTCAATAAACACAAGTCATTTATCTTTCTTTAATACCTTTCATAATGGCATTTCACGCTCCATTTCAAACAGCTGTATCTCTGCTGCCATTGAGAATTGGACACTGTTTGAATTAACTTTTTTCTTAAGAATAAGCAATATGATCAATACTACAACTTCCCAAAACATTTATGATTACTCCTGAAACATCCTGTATATATACACATACAATTACTTTTTTAAGGAGTTGTATTGCAATATTAGGTTGCTTTAGAGCACTTAAATATCCTATTAATTGAAGACTTAAAGTAAATGGCATTATATAACTGATTTTAGAAACCGTACAATCACTACAAACTTTCAATGAAACCTCTACTTTTGCCTGCTCTTTGAAAACAAGTGAATGTCCATCAGACCACCTCATAATTTTAAAGTCACTTTCCTAGAATTATTATTTTGATCTCAGGGTTAAATGTTTTATCTTGAAATACTAGTTTGTATTAATATTACACTTACACATAGATAAATGGTTGGTCTTGTTTGCATTTCAAAAGAACTTTGTACGTGCTGTATTATTGTGACAGAATATACATTATCGTATTGGCCCAATTATAGTATGGCCTAGAATATAATACAAAGCCAAAGTTTTGAGGTGTTCTACATGAAATATAAATGGTCTTGAATATAATATGATCTGACATTAGGACAGTAACAGAGGTAAGAACTTAACAACTTTGCCACGCTTTTTTTTAAAGTAAAGTTATGTAAGAATAAAAATACCTTAATTATTATTTAAAGCTACCAGTCCTCACTCACTTGCAGATCTGCCATAGATGATTTTTTTACCAGTAACACAACAAAAACTAGCTGACCTATTGAATTAACAGTTCACTGACACTGAAGGGTAGAAATATTAAACGGTTCCAGCCTGGCAACACTGAAGGATAGTGGGGGGG
>CABFOV010004466.1:8249-30677 GCA_902141375.1 Timema poppense | reverse complement strand
GGGAGGATCCTCTTTGCTTTGGCCTTGAGCTTCTCGCCGCCTTCCGAAACAGTGACACACTTTATCTCTCTTACTTTGTTTTGCCAATTAGCCTATTAAGAGAAACCTGCGCCAGCTCCTCAGTATGATCCCAGCATGGTACAAAATAGACCTATGTAGAAATCTTCCCTTTTTTTTCCAGTGAAAAATGTTAGGCTGCATATATAATACGAGTACAATTTTCGGAAGGACATATTTAGGAGAAAAACATGCATTAAATTCGGTCCAATATGATACATTTTCTTGATTGATTTTGGATTCCGTTTTAAACATTTGTTCTTTGCATTACCACTTTATCTTAGTTTCTTCTCCCAACCAAAGAACAATGGGAAAATGAGCTAGTCAGATGAAATAATTATTGTTCCTACAACTCTCTTACTTATGTTTAAAAACTGACATGTTGTGGGATAGATGTGCTTGAGGATACTGTCTGGCAATACCACATTCTCTACCCTTCACAGCACGAGAAATGTCAGATCCAAAGCTACATCACACCAACTGTAATCCTCTCTGACAAGCCAGCATACCTGACTTTAAATTCACACACTGCCGTCCCTTCACTGGAAACACTCCTTTGTGAAAATGCAGACATCCTGAAAATTAGTGACACATCATTTAAAAGTACTTTCCCCAAGCACGACAAAAAACAACAACAATACCATGATTAAAAAATGGGAAACATATCTAATTTATTGTAATATCTTTGAAACTATGTAGAATTCAATCAAATATGTAAATATAAATCTGAAAATACAGTCTTAAACAACCTAATTTGCTGACATTTCACTTTTCACATGGCAATATTAAAATATATAAATTACACAAAAATCCCGTCTCAAATTAGAATGTATAATATTATTACTATAAATAATGATATTAATATTATAAATATTTTATTGTGTACAGCTCATATGAATTTATAGTTACACTAAATGTCAACCACATACATAACTACTTTACCTTAACACTGTATGCAAAAAGCATATAGTAATTTTGACCCCTTTTAACTAGTGAACTGTAACAATGTGAAATAATTAGATCAATATTTATAACACACATGTTAAAATTATGCAATACAATTTTTATTGTCTCATGGCCTTGACTCTGTTTCTAACATTTTTAGCAAATTAGTCCAAACAAAATCAATACTCATATTCCTAATTTTTTTTTTTTTAATTGGTTTCCTTCTACATTTAAAAATAATTAATTCTGTAAAATATTTTTAAAACCAAAAATTATTAACTTTGAACTTTTGTAAATTAGTTAAAACGATTTTAATAATTATCGAGACATTTGGATGGACTCAAAAGAAAACTCAATGATATTTGTAAATGTGTTAAAAATAATCATTATAATAAAGTATCCCTGTCAAACCTATACACTAATTGCAAGATTATCACAGAGCCTTTACTACAAATGAGTTAGGACCTACTTTAATTTCCTGAATAATTTCGCCCTATCTGTTACACCTTACACTCTTATTGAAACTAGTGTTTCATTGTATCCATGGATATCGCTGTTGCTATTAAAAGGGTTGAGCTCATCCATATGTGCTGGTACAAAATGAATTCCAATCTTTATTATTAAAGGCTGTACTAACATTCTCTGCATATAATTTCAATTTTAACTTGTCAAAAGAAAACGTTTCCCTAGCATACCTATCATACCTATCTACAATATTAAAAAAAGGAGCGAAAACAAATATTTGTAATTATAGACCTATTTTTCTCTTAAATATCTCCTTTAAAGTATTTGAAAAAATAATACATGAGCATACCTTCCCCCATCTAAAAAATAATCTCTCGAATAATGTCAAACTATTTAAAATTATAAAATAAATTGTAGATTGGACATATTTGCAACATTATCTATTAAAAATTGAATTTCTATTAATAAATAAAATACCAAAGCCATATCTGTTATTAGGAAAACTAATCTCATATTTTTTACTTGCCAATGTTAATAATATAGTTTGTTCCCTTTAAATTAATAGCTATATGTTCTGGACAACAAACTCAACTTTCACTGTCATCTTGACTATATAATTTTCACTCACTGAAATGACATGTACTTATTAAATGTATTGCCTCTACATTCACTAAAACTGATTATATTTTAAAGCTGTACTAGGCCTTGGTTAGATCTAAGTTTGAGCATGCTAGTTTTTCTTGGAATTCCATTACCCTAACTGACTCTAAGGTTGGAAAACTTTCAATGCAAGTTTATTGCTGCTTGCAATGATATATTTAACCAGTTTTATTATGACAACATTATAGGCCTTTTAGGGTTTCAAACTCACTTCTCAGAGATACTTTTTTTTTAATATTTTAAATATTATGTTTTTTTATATATATCTTAAATAGCAACTTTTCTTTTAATATTGCTCTTAAATATTTTGGTATTCATGTTCCTTTTCAAGCTTCTCAAAATCCAAAATTGTGTTAGATCAGTAATTCTTACAAGCACAGCCTGCTTGGCCACAGTATCTGTAGCATAAACTCTAGATTTTCCTATATTTATATCACTAAAGAAGAGCCAAGCCCCGAGAGTTACTTGACAAGGTATTTACCATCCGAAAAAATCCGGGAAAACTGGAACTAGCTGAGAATTTTAAGTGGTTAGGAAAAAACGAGAATAAATAGAGAATTTGGTTGGTAAAAAAAATCTGGGAAGATGTTGTTTTATTGAAAATATGAAATATAATAATCATTAAATTTGTAATATTTCTAATTCTTATAGAATATGTTAATACAAATTAAAAACATGTTTATTTGAAATTTTAAAACTTAATATTATTCACAAAAGAGATTAATTAAAAGAACTTGTGAGGGTTTGGGGAGGGGGGTGAGGGGGGGTTGTGGAGTATAAGGTTGGGACATAATTTTGATCTGGGAATTTTAGGAAATGATCATGGGAATCAGGGAAAAAGTCAGGAATTTCATTGGTCAAGTTAAGTAGACACTATGTTTTTAAGGCACTCCTTTATTATTAATATAGGTGACCTGGCGGTCTAGGGGTTGGGTGTCAGACTTCTTGTGCTGGCGGCCGGGGTTCAATCCTCGGTCCCGGCAAAGATTTATCTGATTACCAAACCCTTCCTTCACCTCTGACAATACACTGTTCTTCACTGTATCAAATTATAGCCTCCATTATTTGTCTAAATCATTATGTTTGTATAATTGTGTTCCTCTTTAATTAGGTATTTTTGTTTGTTGTTGTATTGTTGTGTATTTTTCAGTGCTGGCCTGTTATAGGTTTTGTGACTGTTGGTCAGCACTATAATAAAGGAAATTGAAATTAAAAAATAAATCATACCAGAACAAGATCAAAACAAGTGGATTGTGAGAGCCATTTGGTTCATGTAAGGGCATGTTTTATTTCAAAGCCAATCACAATATCCATGTGAATGTGAACATCTAAAGGGCTTAGAATGGTTTTAATACCTCTTTCTGATGCATTGGCACATTCATACGAAGTTGTATGCTAGTCAGACCATAGCCAAAAACAAAAATATGTTTTTTTTCCATATGTTGAATTAATTGCTGTGAGTGGGCAGTGACATGCTGTAGAAATGGAGTGTTTTATTGGAATTAGATATTACAAAGAATTGTACAAAATTCAACCACTTCACTGTGTTTTTTTTCTAGCTTAACATAATCTATATTTCTTTATTTAGATAAATAAAGACTGATCATTGTTTTCATCCCCAAAGTTTTTTTTTTTCTTTACAAAGTTAATAGTAAATTTCAAAGTAACAATGACCCAAATCAAAATATATTTAAAATCAGGCCTATCCTAGATAGTAAATGACTGGAAGGACCAAATTAAAATTAAATTAATTTTGTAATATATTTTTAATCTTTAAAAAAATGTTAATGTAGCTTAATTCATTTTCTACACATTTTTGAAAAATATACTCACCGTTCAACAAAATAATACTTGGTTATTTGTAAGTAAAGATACACATCTCTCTTTTCCCCCCATCCTCTTTACACTTCCTTCCCCTCCATAATAACATATGCACTAATTGCACTAAGGTGCGTAAAATTCCTCAAGAAAGAGCTCCACATTATCTGGGAAGCCAATGATAGAGATGAACAATTGATTAGGAAGATGGCTGAAGGTGCGGCAGAAGGGAGCGCGAGTAATTTTACAGTTTTTATAGCAATACATTTTTTTGGCCAAAGTAAATCAGATATTTCTCCAGTAGCAACATAGAGTTTAGTTTCCTGCGCATGCTAATATCAACATATCTTGAATATCTGTCAAGGGTGTCCTGGAATTTTGTCAAAACTTTTTCTCTTTATTTAAAAAGTTTTGAAAAAAAATTCTGGCGCACCCTTGACAGATATTCAAGATCTGTTGATATTAGCATGTGCAGAAAACTAAGCTTTTGGTTGCTACTGGAGAAATATTTGATTTATTTTGGTCAAAAATTTTCAATTCTATAAAAACTGTGAAAATACTTCAGCCGCACCAGAAGGGGCATAATTTCCAGAAAGCTACAATAATATTGTCATTTCCTGACTAAAATTTTAAATCAACCTTTATTTATCAATAGCTGAAATAAGTGAATAACACTGTCTGAAAAATATTCTGCTACATCTTTAGGCTACAGGTGAATCTTATAATGAGAAAGATAAATAGACAGATCCTTACTAGGCCAATTAAGATGCTAATTATCTTTAACATGATCTAGAATTTTTTTAGGCATATTTTCTTACTTTTTTTAAAAGTGTCACCATATTTTATTCATAACTGACATAACTGTTCTCTTTCACTGTCACTCATTTTCATTCTTCTCAAAGTCTTAAGACAGATACCACGAATGGGTCACACAATCAGACTTAGTATGCCTCAGGTGCGGCGCTATATTATATACAGAACAGCACCTACCTTGACCGGGATGGAATGGGCCAATTTCATTTACGAAACTGGCCCATTTCAATCGAGTTCAGGTAGGTCTCATCTTGTATTTATTATGATGCCGCAATTGAGGCATAATAAAGGCCGGTTCACTCTAAAAGCTAAGCTAAGATTAGCTTTTCTAACTGTTTAGAAAAATAGTGGACCATTTTACAGGGAACCATATTCTGAAGAGTTGCTTGATGTTTAAGATGGTCATATTTTATTATACTTAATTAATATTTGCTAGCTCAACATATGTTCAAATTAATTCACAACCTAAAAATTGAATCTAATTTACAGATGACTTAACTATGCAAAAAAAAATCATTTTTAAATACAAAGCCATAATTTAACTTGCACAAAAGATGGTATCGAAACAGTGTTGGAAAAAGGAGCTATAATAATATTTTAATGATTTAATGAATTGTTCTTTTATTATTTCATCATGGAATTAAATAAAATGGCGCATGCGTGTGTGTGTTTTTTGTGGAAATAGCTGGTCTGTGGTGTGCATAAAAAGAAGAGCTATTCAATATATGAAATGAGAAGATAGTGGAGTGAGCTAAAATATGTGGTTTACATGGTTAGAAATTTTGGGGGTTCATGGAGGCTTCATCAAATTTGAGAAGACCAGCACCAAGATTGGGAAGGATTATTTCAGCCATTAGTTTCATTGGGGTGCTAACAAAAAAACAGACTATTGGGCGAGTAGTCTTGAGGTCTAGTAGAGTAAGAGAGGAGCCAGAGGATTGTGGTGGTATGTTGTGAGGCGGCAGGTGGAAGGCCACTTACAGAGAATGGCCGAGTTGATTACTGTGGATTTCATTGTAAGGCTTGACAATTAAGTCCAAAATAAATTCCAGCAATACATTTGTGATGTAAGTTATTTAGATTACTTTTGGAACACCAAAGACTTGCAATTTAAATTTACAAAAATCTATATTTTAAACTCAAATTCACGATTTTGAGGATGTGCCTGAGTGTAAAAGAAAAAATTCTTACCCTGTAGTATTTTCTGTGGTGCTTAGAAACATCATAAATAATCTATAGTAATCAATAGTTGATTTTGAATATTTTTTGAGGAGCATAACAAATGACTCAATTTGTTTAATAATGTTAGCTCTGGTTCATTAAACCTTAAATGTAACTTTTCAACTTTGAAAGTATGCATAAAAGGTCATCAAATATAAGCTAATATTATCTTTTCTTATTTTTAAAATTTGTATAACTCAAAATATAAGTAAATAACTAACCACCGCTTGAATATTGCTGAGCATCTTAACATCTGTAACACATTTCACTTTATTAGTATACCTCCTTAAACTAAAGAATAGTTTTTAAAAACTATTTTCACAAAATATGATACTTTGGCCTTTCAATATGATACTTAATCATAGATGTGGAATTGTGTGTCATATAGTCACCCCTCCTCTATTTTCAAAATTGTTTAACTCAAATGTGTTTACTGCACCATTCAAAAGTGGTAAAAAAAATTGTTTAATTGATATTGATAAACATATGTTAAGATAATATTTTTCTTTTTTTTAGCTAAAATATTTTTAACTATCCAAATAAACCCATATTTTTAAAAATTATGATATTAATTTACAAGTGAAAAGCCTTCGACCTCCCACACAAAAATATAGGCATAACTTAAATCAAATTTGGTTAAATTTCAACAACATTAAATCTGTATCTATTTTTTCAGAAAAAATCATGGACGAGCCTTAGTTTTGGATGGAATCATTCAATGCACAGAATTTGATGAATTTGCTTATCAAGAAATGATAGCGTTCCTTCCGCTTTGTAGTCATCCCAATCCAAAAAAGGTATGTGAATTAATCATATTATACCTATATATTTATTTTAATATGTAATAACTCAGGTAATAAAATGTGAATTGTAATTTAGTACAACCTTTTGAGTAGACATTCATTTTCAATTTTGTTGTCAGTGACATTAAAGTAGAACATTTTTGAAAACATTCTAAAAAAAGTAATCAACATACTTAAAGTAGAAGTTTAGCTCTTATATAATATCTAACTATCTAATTTAAGAGGTCTAACCAATGTCAATATTATCCAATCATGTTAAGTTTCTAGTTAAGAAATAATGAATAGTAATGGGAGTAAAAATAAAATATAACTTTGGTACTTAGAGAGTTGAATGTTCTGGATTATTGGGTTCCATTGATTGGTTTGTAATTGCATTTGGGTATTGCTAGTACATCACCTAATTAGGCAAAAGTACCAGATGTCTGTGAAAGGCGTACGTAAAAACAAAAACATTATTTATATTTAACTATATTTCATATAAGAATCAAATAGCCAAAGCTATTATTTATGATTTTAGTGAGGATTACTCCATCTAGATATATTATTCTGAAAATTGAAAAATGACACCTGGACATGGGAATCAAACTCAGGACCTTTGACTTAGTACGCCAATGTTCTAACCACTGAGATATCCAGGAATCATCCCATACCCAGGGTCATTCTTCACTCATATTTTAAGACAGAATCTATGATGGAAGCACGGAAAATCGTTGGCTACAAATATAGTTCGTATAGCTTGCTCACCAAACAACAGTCAAAATATTTTGTAATGACTTAACATTTTTTAAAGGTGCGGTGCTTATGGTTTGCCGGCCATCTTGTATATCAGTTATTCTTTTTGTGTTCACTGTTACAAATGGGTCAAGATATAATTCAATGTTTCTAGCTATTATATTAGCCACAAACAATTCCGCTTAAACACTTATTTATGGGCCAAGGATTCATTCCTAATGCGTTGTTGGTTCCATAAAGATAAAACAAATCATTTCAGTAGCAATTTGTTGCTCGAACTATCTATGCTGCCAGGGCTGTTAGCATTGCAAGACCATTGTTTTTCATGAGCACATTAAATTTTGTATCACACTCAATTGTATGCAAGCAGTGTATTTACTCACTAGAGTCCATCTCTGTAAGAATAAGCCTTGATCATAACCTTGAACTTGAGTCACAATGTTGGAAAAGATCGACATTTCCAATGTTAATAAGTTTAATGGTAGTAACTACCAGCAGTGGACATTCTAGTTGGTTATCGCTCTACATGCCAAAGAAATTCTCAAAATCGCAAAAGTGAGGAAGCTATTCCTACTGAAAATATGATTAAGGCAAAGGGATGCTATAGCTATGTTTACCCTTACCTCAGCTATGGAGCTCAATTAGATTGCCCTGATTGAAAACTGTAATCATTCTATGAAATTCCAAGCAAACGATTTTATTTACAAGCACAGATCAGAAATGAATAAAATTATAGTACATGAGCTTTGTTTCTATCATTATCAGTGGAACTCAGCCTACTCAGTGGCTCAACACATCGCCGAAGTAGAAGCTCTTGCCTGGCAAATAAAATAAGTCAGAGATACAGTCAATAATCTGGCTATCATGACTAAGATCTTAAGTAGTCTATCTCTGAAATATAAGAATTTCAGACAGGCCTGGCTCTCCATGGTTAGTGGGGCTTTCAGACATATGACATGACTTAAAGACTACTTCAGACATTTTGAAGAGGCTAGTAATGGTTTGTCTGTGTGTTCAGCTTTCTCTCAAAGGGAAAGGTGATGTGAAGATTCGGAAGTTGCTGAATGGTCACTGGTATAACTCGGTCTTAAGAGATGCCCTATTTGTTCCGGACTAGAAAAAGAACCCTATGTCCAAAGGAAAAACTGCCCAGTTAGGGATGAAAATTGTAAAATCCGACAATTTTGTTTACGTTTTTGAAAAAGAAAAGTTGGTCACATGTGGGGAATGCCAGCCCAATAACCTGTATAAAATGCTTTTTCAGACTATAACCTCAAATGAAGCCAATTCGGTCAGTAAGACTAGTTTGACGCAATTACACAAACACTTCGGCCAGATCACTGTCAAAAGGCTTAGCTGAGGGTGTTGATCTGAGTGATGCAGACAATTTAGTTTGCCCTGGCTGTGCATATGGAAAGAACCACAAGCTCCAGTTAAACAACCCAACCCACCAGAAGATGAAGTTTGGTGTGATAATAGACCTTGGTGTTATGCCAGTCGAGTCTGTAGGAGGAGCTAAGTACTTTGTCACTTTCAAAGATGACTTCTCTGGCTATAGAGTAGCATCATTTATAAATCATAAAAGTGACACCCTACAATGTTTTACAGATTTGTGTTAGATTGTAGAAACAAAATAAAAGAAAGTGTGCAAATCTTCCATACAGACAATGGTACAGAGTATGTCACTGAGGATTGTTATTATTTTTTTTGCTTAAAAAAGGATCATTACTGAGAAAACATCACCATCCAAACACACCCGAACAAAACTCGTTCGGGTTATATGCTTAAGTACTTATTACACTAATGGAATTTGTAATTGGGAAGGTTAAATTTAGAGGAAATGAACCTGCATTTGCGTGGTAGGAGAGTGAAAACCCATTAAGGGAAAACCACCCCCAGTTCACCCAACCAAGATTCGAACCTTGATCTCCCTGTCCTTTGCAGTCTAGCTCAACACAAAACTAGCACGTTAGCCAACTACGCCACCGAGGTGGGTAAATACCCCTACCTTGTTCTTGAAACTAACATAGTCTTGTATCCATGGCACATTACACATATGGATGTTGTTGAGGTAATTAAAAAGTTGAGTTTATCTAAATGTGCCGGTATAGATGGAATTCTGTGCCTTATTGATAAAGGCTGTGCCAACATTCTTAGTCCATTAGCGTGTATCTTCAACATTAACTTGTCAAATGAAACTTTTTGCCTAATATGGAAACAATCTCTTTATAAAAAAGGGGTAAAAAAGTTTGCAACCATAGGCCTATTTCTCTCTTAAATACTTTCTCCAAAGTATCTGAGAAAAAAAAATTAGCATAACTTTCACTTTATAATAAAGGATAAACTCAAAAAATCAACGTGACTTTATAAAAATTAAATCTACTATCACAAATTTAGTAGAATTTCTGGGCCATGCTACCCTCAGATCTCTACCCAAGGCCAGGTTGATGCTAGCTATTTATTTTGACCAAAATAAGGCACTTGACTTATATCAGAATTCTCTTGAAGCTTTGTAATTTTGGCATATCTCACTCATATGTAAATTGGCTTAGCAGCTATTTGTGTAATATATAATTAGCTATTAAAATAGACTCGCAGAACTCCAACACAGTTTTAGTACCTTATGATATACTTCATAGTTCCAATTCAGGCCCTCTTCTCTTTAATGTGTTTAGTGATGGTGTTAATAAATATTTATCTAATTATTTACAGTTTGTGGATGATGTCAGGCTATTTACAAATATTAAATCATAACAAACTGTATAGATTGGCAAAATCTCATAAATCATATTTTACAATGGAAACTCTCTTTATATTAATGGTCTAGGTGTTCTCCTAAATAATAAACTCTATTTTCATTATCATAAGCGTATAACCCGAACGGGTAGTAAGACGCGGTGCTAAATATTATTATTCATTATCATATTGACCATATAATATCTCACTCATTGAAATTACTTGAACTTATTAAATTTATTACCTCACTATGTGTAGCTTGGAATTCAATTTCCTTATCTGACTCTCTCAGATTGGAAAATGTTCAACGTAAATTTGTGGCTACTTGCTATAATTGATTCTTTACTAACCATATTTATTATAATCATGACAGAACTCAAAACCTTTAAGGGCTCTAAACTTTCTTCTCGTGTAGACTTTATTGTTTTTAAAACTTTCACTAGCAATATTTCTTGTAAATTTGCCCATTATTATATAGGTATTCATGTACCTTCTCAGCCTTCTTGTAATCCAAAATTATTTTCTCTTAAGAACTATTACAAGGCGAGCCCTCAAGTCAGTTGTATCCATAGCGCAAATACTAGATTTGTCTAATTCTACTTTTATCTAAAAAATAATCATTAAGAGTTAATTTAGTAACTCCCTTATCATTAGTCTACTCTGTACATGTTATACCTAAAACATTTAAACATTGTTTTGCCTATTTGTTTGGTTGTTGTTTTTACATGTTTTTTAAAATGATTTCAATTCTTTTTGAATGTTCATGATTTTACCTTTCCCCTTTTTTTCATGTGATATTTTTATTTATCTAATATTACTATATCATTATATTTTTTTAGTATATATTTATTTCTGTCATTATTTAGCCATGATTATTTATTTAATTTTATTATGTAATCATGCTCACATGTCTGGTCTTCTATACTTTCCACTACTGGTCTGTTAAACGTCTCGCAACTGTTGGCCATCACTATAATGTAGGAAATTGAAATTGAAATAATTATTGCAATTATTTAAGTATAAAATCAAACATAAAAATAATTTACATTTTAAAATAAATTATATTTCTTTAAATTTTTCTCTTGCATAATGATTTTATAAATGAAATAAAAACATGGTGTACCATTTACTCACCTTTCACCTTAAATATTGGTATTTTTTGTACAGGTGCTTATTGTTGGTGGGGGAGATGGAGGTGTGGCCAGGGAAGTAGCCAAACATCCAGCGGTTGAGACTATCTTCCAGGTGGAAATTGACAGTAGAGTAATTGAGGTATCAAAGAAGTTCTTACCTTTCATGTCAGTTGGATATTCCAGTCCCAAGCTCTCCCTGTTTGTAGAAGATGGTTTCAAATTCATGATGCAGCATAAAGAAGAGTTTGATGTCATAATTACTGACTCTTCTGATCCAGTAGGTGGGTAGTTTTGAAGTGTATCTTAACTAAACAATTTGTTGGATCAAAACATTTTGAAAAACTTAAATTTGACTATTGCATAAATTTGCACGTATTCTGCTTTGAAGCAGCTACATATCAAATCTTGATCATTAACACATTATAAAAGTATTTTTTTGGCGGGGATGTTAAATCCTTAGCACTTTCTTTATTAATGCAAATTGAACTATGAATTATTTTTTTTATTGTTATATTTGAAATATTTTTAATTTTCACTTACTTTTCACAATACCTCAATATAATTGATACTTAGGGGGGTATCGAATGGGTAGTTAAAAATAGTATCGATTATCAAAAAAATTGAAATATTTCAATTTTTTTTTGCCAAAATAGAAGGTATTGCAATGCCACCAGTTAAAATTATGTGTGCAAGCCCATGGCAATAAAATATAGGGATAGTTTTGTCGCCACACTTAATTGGTATGCTACAATATGAAAAACAAAAAAAGCTGGTCGATAATCCATTAAAAACTGCAGCTGCGGTGGTGGTGTAGAATCGGCATAGGACTACTACTCATTTGCTGAAAACTGACCCAGCCAATGCAGAAGAGGAGGTACAACATTTTTAAACAAACCCATGCTGCACCTAGTGATAACATTTTCAGTAACTAGAAAGATCGAATCATTTACCCAAATCTCAGACAGCTTGCGATAAAGTATTTGTGTGTTCCCCCTGCGACTTTTTTCTCAGAGAGGCTGTTCAGCACAGCAGGTCTGATCTGTGACCAAAAGAGAAACAGGCTGGATCCTTAGAGAGTTAAGTTAACATGTTGGTTTTCTTAAACAAAAATTAGTAATTGGGAAAGAAAGTTTAGTTAAATAAAACTTTGAACATTAAATACAACTTTATATGTATTTCAGAAATTTGTCTTGATTTTATTTACATGTTACTCGTCTAAAATAGTATCATATTCTGAAAATTGAAAAATGACACCTGGACACGGGAATCGAACCTGGGACCTTTGGCTTAGTATGTCAATGCTCTGACAATGGATCTATCCATTTATAGCCTATTATTGGTAAAACATCTTTAAATATCTAGTAATGCTAATGATTGTAGTTTGTAATTATGTGTCTTATCTTAAAATAGTGCATAAATTAAACAATATTTTCAAAAAAAAGTCAGTGGGGTTAATCCTAACCAATGGGTTGGTATCAACTTGAGTATTGGTATAGAGTATCGTGAAAAAATGGTGATATCGGTGTCCATATTAAATATCGAAAAAACTGCTATCAACCTAGCTCTAATTTTGAGTTGTCTACTAGTTTATAGAAGCTTTAAGGATATTTAGTCAAGATGAATCTTTTAGTAAAATGTATGCCAATTTATTGATAATATTTTCTATTTATTAAAAATAACAAATGTTTATATTTATAGATTTTAAAATGTTTGTTCAAATTTATTTTGTGAATAAATCAAACTGATAGAGACCAATAATTAAGGGTTTGCCTAACCACTTTGGTGGTGTGTTGAGCTTTCAGCTCAAAAAATAGATGGTGTTGCTAACGTTATACAAACTAGGGAATTCCAGCTATCAGGTTGGCAGCATTACTGGTTTGTTAATCAATTGGGAGGTTGGCTGACCGGTTATTAGTCAAGGCCGCAAGCAAAAATTTTCCTATAACTGATAGAGATAAGAAGTGTAGTGCATGACTATAAAGTGTGTAGGCGACCAAGTTGGACTAGCCATGGGGAGTAAAAACATTGAGATACAATCATATTCTCAGGCAGAAAAATTAGCCTAGTCATTCCAGCCAGCAAGACACGTCTGAAATAAGCCAAAAATCGGTCAGGGTATTCTAGAGGCCGAAAATGTTCACGATTACTATATTTTCTTTATGTGTATAAATGTTTAGACTTTAAAAAGGGAGAGAGTGAAATCATAGTTTTGTGAAAAATACAGTCCGTTGAAATGTACATATGCCTCCCAGCATACGGCGACATTTAACTTCTTTATTCCTTCCATTAGTGTAAATCTTTGTGTAGTTTGGATGGTTAATAAAATGTGCTGAACGAATTTTTTATAAAAGTTCTCAGAAATATCAATTTATCGCGTTGGTGGTTGTATGCTCTAAAAAAACAACTTTCTTGCATTAGCGCAATAGACTGGTTTGTCCTTGACAGAGAGGTGGGGGTTCAAATCCCTGCTGAAGGTATTTTGGGTAGATCTTATTCAATTGTTTCCTCTTCTCTTTTCCCACGAAAATGTGGGTACATTTCATGTAATTAATTATACCTTCATCACCCTTACCCCAATATTGTAATTAATATACATTCATTCAGCCTGGACAAGAAGAAAAACCCGGTGATTTTTTTGGCATATATATGTTGATCACTTTTATTATTCATTTACTCTAAAACTACTGACAGAGTATAAATATCTCAACATAACACTATTACTGCCTGGTTTCGCTTGTTATTTTACCTCATGAAAAAGGGTCACAAACAAAAAAAAAAGTGAACCTTTGGTCTGGAGATTATTAATAGTGACAAAAGACTAGGGTGGAAAAATATGACATATTGGTCTATTAGAGGCCTCGGACAGTGTCAAGTATGCCAAATCGCTTTGACCAATAATATGTGATTAGTTGGTCAGTGTCGAGTTCTCTTAGTCTTAAATCCTAACTAAATGTGAATTAACGGGGGATGTGGTTTTGAGTGCTATTATCTCTTAGCTTCTGAAACCTGAAAAAATAATTTATACCAGTATTTCACGAGCTTTGGTCATTTGTGTACTCATAGTTTGTAAAAACTTTAGCTCTATTCCTTACACTCTATCTTTCAAACACTTCATCATTGTTTGTTAGTTAACAAATTTGGGTTAATTCTTTTCTTAACTAACTCAACTTACAAATGCTCTAGAATTTGGCAAAATCATTTGTGCTTCATTAGTCATCCTAGCATTTTGTAGCCACCTTAGTGTGCACAGTTTCTTTGAAAACTTAATGGAGTGATAAATTTTCTATGTAATTTGCTTTATAACTAGGAACATTTTTAAATACATATAAATGGCTTACAGAAATTCTACCACTTCTTGATTTGCATCTATCACAACACCTTTAAACCTCTCCAAAAGTGTGGGGTCATCGCGGTCTTCTTTTAATGGAATTTCTTTTTTACAAGTTATACCACTCTAAATACTTGCTTCAAATTTGAGATTCAACTAGACGATTTAATTATTAAAAGCAGTAAAATCAGAAGGTGTGTGGGGCACAAAATTGACAATCCAAAATATTTAGAGACTATATTATATTGTTATTTACTTCAATATCAAAACAAATCATATCTTTTTAGTCTGACTTACTTTATAAGACTCATCAAATGCTACATAAAACTACTTTTCTCCAAGATATCACTAATTACCTTATGGCAGAAGTATAAACCAAGACTTTAAACATTTGTATAAGAGATTGTTGTACATTTCCCAGCAGTATACAATAGTGAGTGAGCAACAATTGATCGAATGGGAGGCTCTGCTTGGGGATCCTGTACTTTTTTTTTTGTAAGTATTCCTATTAGCTCACCCCAAATATCTTGTTTACCACACTATTTCTCCATGCTTGCAGGCTTCTGTTCACTTGGATATAAAATAAACTATTTTTCTGTCAATTTAAATAACATTTGATTTTAAGCGGTTTAGATGAAAACCATCACATAGTAATTATAAAGACACACAAAATCAATTAAGCTATTAATTACTAATCTGGTGCCTCTGGTTCCTTGTCCAGCCCTCTTTAGTTGACGATAGAATCCATTGCCTTATGATTTGCCCTTATTTTGATTGGCTGCTTAGTATTTCTTAGTTCGCACATGACTTCATAATACTTAACAAAATTGTTTTAGTTAAAATCACAACAGTTGAACTTTGCATGAAAGGCAAAGAACCTTTTAACACCCATTAGTAAGTACATGAGGATGAGAAAAGTGGGGTAAATTAAACAATTAAATAACAATTAATAGGGTATATCCTTCTAATTTCTGCTAGAATTATTGTTTTTTAACTGTTTTAATTTAAATAGACGATTATTATATAAATATAAGGTCGAGTTAGTTTTATGTATATATAAAAGGTAGAGTTAGTTTTATATATATATATAAAAGGTAGAGTTAATTTTTTGTATTATTTAATATAGTTATTTTAGCAGGTAAAAATAATTTTAGACCCTACAATCATAACTAAGTTACACCAAAAATTCCACAAATAGTTCACTAGTCAACAAAGAATTTGTCCCGGGATAACTTAGGGGTGATCTATATTTACTTTGCGTATAACCCGAATGGGTAGTAATACGCGGTGCTAATAATAATAATATATTTACTTTTTTTCCACAGATTTTAAAACAGATCTCTGATTTTTTTTTTCAATCACCCATAGTTTTAAAGTTACACCCTCTTTAATATTATATAGTGCATAACAAGGTAACTCTCCCCAGTTGAGTGAGAGGAGTGGCTAGCAATCACATTTAAGTTGCCAGAACAAATTACAGCTTTGTGACAAGTCCTTTAAACATATCTCTTTTCAACTTCAAGCTGTTCAAGGCCGTGCCAATGATGTATAATGCACCTTGGACATATTGAGTCAGACTTTAGCTGGCTTACTATCCGAGTCAGGATTTTTGGCCTGGTGGTAGTCAGAGTTCTTTCTGTAAACATCTAATGCTGTGGGTTTCTCTGTCAGCTGATATTTATGTAGTTCCCTGTCTAATTTATAGAAGTTATGTCGTTCCCTGTCTAATTTATAGAAGTTATGTCGTTCACTGTCTAATTTATAGAAGTTATGTCGTTCACTGTCTAATTTATAGAAGTTATGTCGTTCACTGTAAATTTTATAGTGTTTAGAATACCAACTGGCAAAATGCCTATAAATTGTGATAACTATTCTTATTCTTTTTGCTATATTTGTGGTCAGGTAACATTTAAAAATATGGTTTTACTCTTCAAATTAAGAAGTGTTATAACCTTTACTTGGGATGCAAAATTGCTGACCAAAATAAAAATTAGGCCTCTTATTTTTGTTGTGTCACTTGTGGTAAGACTCCTCACTGGTTGACCAAAGGGTTATTGACACATGAATTTTTCTGTTCTCATCTTGGAAAAGAAAAATATTGTAAAAAAGAGAAAATTAAAATGTTTAAAAGAAAAAGTTATCAAGTGATTGAGAGCTAAAAATTAAGAAAAAGAGACTTAGCGCTCATATTTTGCCCATTAAGAAATTGTTTAGAGCATGAGATTAAATCTGTAGCTAAAATAACTTCAAAGTGTTTTGTGGAAGAGGCCATGGAAAATTGTTTTAAAAGTATTCTTGTAAAAGAATGTGAGTGTACCTCAGAAAATTTGTTAATATTTTAATCAGCTAATAACACTTACACTAGATAATTACACATCACTTTCAAGAACTAATGTTGTTCTCACCGAAAGAAAAATCATTGATCTTTGTGTTGCAATAATAGCACAGTCAAACTGTAAGGCAGTGACAGGTGACCTGGCGGTCTAGGGGTAAGGTGTCAGACCTCTGTGCTGCGGGTATGGGGTTCAATCCTCGGTTCTGGCACAGATTTATCTGATTGTCAAACCCTTCTTTCACCTCTGACAAGACGTGTATTAATCACAACTTGTGAATGTGAGGAATGCCAGGCCTCCACCGTGGTTCTAGGCCTCCACCGTGGTTCGGATCCTACGTTAAACTGTAGGTCCTCCATTTCATCTCACAATCACCCTACCATTACACATTAGGGTAAGTGCATATAACCCGAACGAGTAATGTAAGGCGTGGTTTACTGCGGGAAAAATCATAATATCTGCAAGTGCTAAGGCACATTCAATAAAAACATCCAAGTGAAATTCATCTTTTCTTGCAAAAATGCTATTGAAGTTCAACAGTATTTTTTTTTAACAAAAATTGTGAGTACGGGTTGAAGAATGATGATAAAGCTGTACAGGAATCTGAAACACATAATGGAGTTAGGGTAGTTAAAACAGGTGCAGTTGTACATAACGATCAACCCTGGCTTTGTGCCAGTCATGATGGTATTGTTGTTGTAGATCCATGCATTTCTAGGGTTTTAGAAATACAATGTTCATCAACACGCTCCAAGAAAGCTGTGACTGCGGATGGAATCTCTAATGCTCCATATTTAGAAATATGTGGGGACCAAATTGGACTGAAATGAAGTATTATTATTATTATTAGCACCGCGTCTTACTACCCGTTCGGGTTATACGCACTTACGCTAATGTGTAATGGTAAGGTGATTGTGAGATGAAATGGAGGACCTACAGTTTAACGTGGAATCCGAACCACGGTGGAGGCCTGGCATTCCTCACATTCACAAGATGTCTTGTCAGAGGTGAAGGAGGGGTTTGGTAATCAGATAAATCTTTGCCGGGACCGAGGATTGAACCCCGGCCGCCAGCATAGAAGTCTGACACCTTACCCCTAGACCACCAGGTCACCAATGTTAATTATACATAGTGCCAAATACTCATATATGTGGGGGTTTACCTGTATGTGACCTGTACATTTTCTCTCCTGTCCAAAGCATTTTGGCTTCATTTTTAAGAGACAAAAATATTACAAAAGAACCATATTGAAGCTTGAACATTTTTTATTTTGAAACTTATTTGACAACACTAAACAAAGCAAAGATTTAATAGTTAATTGACATGTAAATTATTATACATGTTCTTAACATTATTACAAGTCTGAAATTTTATAATGTCACAACCTATGAAACACTTAATTATTTATCAAAATAATTAATTATTGTTCAAATGATTTTAATAATTCCATGCTTATTTATCTTATATTTAGTTATTATTATGTGTTCTGTCTTACGGCAGGTCCATTCCTTTTGTCAGTGAAACTAAGACCTCCAATTCGCCCTGTCCCCTGCCTCCTCCTTCAGCTCCCAAAATGTTCTTTTTTCCTTCACGTCATCTAGTATTTGAATCATCCTCCTTCATAAGCTACTCTTTCCTTCTATGATGACGTACAGAAGACAGTTCTCCTGAGTATGTGTCCGATCCAGTTTGCTTTGTAGTGAAGAATCACATTCAAAACTCTTCTTAGGACTTCTTCATTTATCACACAGTTTGTTCAACTGATCTTCTCAAGTCTTCTCCACCACCACATTTCAAAGCTTTCCAAGTATTTCTTTTCCATCATCCTGAGAGTCCATGTTTCTGCTCCATACAGTTAGATGCTCCAAATTAAAAATTTCATTAATTTCTTCCTCAGTTCCAAACTCAACCTGCTCGTCAGCAGTAACCTCTTCTTGTTGAAAGCTTCCTTGTCCATGGCGATCCTCGACCTAATTTCCTTGTTGCATTAGGCATTCTTTGTCAGCAGACTTCCCAGGTACTTGAACTTCTCTACGTTTTCCAACTCCTGGTTTTAAATTTTAATTTTCAGTGGCTCTTCATCCTTTGAAATCACCATCATTTTTGACTTAATTTCCATGCCCTATCTTCTTCCTATCTCCACTAGCTGGTCCATTATTTTCTACAACTATTCTGTTTCTTGCAAGCAATGCTAGATCATCTGCATATTTTATTGTGTTGATTATGCTTCCTCCTATCCTGAAATTACCACGCCCCTCTAGGGCTTCCCTGACCAGCCACTTGCCATACAAGTTAAACAGACTTGGTGACAAACAGCATCCCTGCCTCACTCCTCTTTCTATATCCACGCTGTGTGTCTCTCCATCATTTAGCCTCACCTTCACTCGCTATCCCAGGTACAGGTTTGCAATTAGCCTTCTGTCCCTCCAGTTGATGTGTATCTTTAGTATTGCCATCAGTTTCTTCCATTTCACTATATCAAATGCCTTCTGCCAGTTGATTAAACCAATGTCAATTTTTTCTTTGATTTTCAGCACTCTTTCTGAAACTACTCTCGGCATACCGATATCTCTGGTTCACTTTTCTGAATCCAAATTGGTATTTTTCCATCACACTTTAAATTCTGTTCCAATCGCCTGTTGAGTATTCTTGCCATGATCTTCCCCACATGAGAGATGAAGCTGATGGCCTTGTGGTCATTGCATTTCTTGGGTTGTTTCTTCTTCTTTAGAGCCACCATAGTTACACCTATAAAGTTCTTGTGCCATTCTCCTGTTTTGTGGATTCTATTTAATCGTTTTGTCAGATCCATTAATCTGTTGTTTCCCAGTTCCTTCGAAAGGTTAGCTGTTATGTCATCATCTCCAGCAGCTTTCCTCCTTTGCATGTCTTTTATGGCTCTCTATGCTTCACTCTTTAAAATGCAAGGTCCTTTTTTGTCTTCTTCTACCTCTTATTTGGCTTCAATCCCCAGTTTTCCTGGTCAATTTTTCTTGCCGTACAATTCTTTTTTATATCTCTCCCAAATCTTAAGTACCTCTTTATGATCCGTCACCATCTGAACTTAAGGGTTTTCTATCACCAATGTCCGCACACATTTGTTCTCATTCCCTCCCAGTTCCTTTGCTTTCTGGTACATGAGGTCATACCTTACTTTTCTTGGCATTTCGATAATCTCATCGCATGCCTTATCTATATTATCTTTCCTCGCTTTGTCAGATTCTCTCCTTAACTCATTGTTTAGCCTCATATATTCTTTGTTGACTTTTACCATTCCCTTCTTTCTTCCATTTTCTGGAGCATTTATCTTGTTACCGTCGGTGACCTGGCGGTCTAGGGGTAATGTGTCAGACTTCTATGCTGGCGGCCGGGGTTCAATCCTCGGTCCCGGCAAAGATTTATCTGATTACCAAACCCTTCCTTCACCTCTGACAAGACATCTTGTGAATGTGAGGAATGCCAGGCCTCCACCGTGGTTCGGATTCCACGTTAAACTGTAAGTCCTTCATTTCATCTCACAATCACCTTACCATTACACATTAGCGTAAGTGCGTATAACCCGAACGGGTAGTAAGACGCGGTGCTAATAATAATAATAATATCTTGTTACCCAGGGCTTTCGTGCAGTCCTATTCACGTTTTTAAGATTGTCGTTTAGCACCTTCTAAAAAATATTCTTAAGGTGGTGCGGCAGTAGGGATTGCGAGTATTTTTACAGTTTTTATAGAATTGACATTTTTTGGTTAAAATAAATAAAATATTTCTCCAGTAGCAACATAGAGTTTATTTTTCTGCACATGCTAATATCAACAGTTGTTGAATATCTGTCAAGGTTGTCCTAGAATTTGGTCAAAACTTTTTAAATAAAGAGAAAAAGTGTTGACAAAATTCCAGGACATCCTTGAAAGGTATTCAAGATCTGTTGATACTAGAATGTGCAGAAAACTAAACTCACTCTCATCTGTCACTTCACTTTTTATTCTATTGAATTTCTCACAATTTCATTCTTGCTTTTTTCTAAGTCCCATCTCAGTCTTCTCTTGCTCGTTTTCCTGATTTTTTTTCAGTCTTGTTTCAATGTACGCCATCAGAAGGTTGTGGTCAGAATCGACGCTGGTACCTGGCATTTTCTTCACATCCTCCACTCCATTCCTGAATCGCTGTTTGACTAGGATATAGTCTAGTTGGTACTTGTTGATGTCTCCTGGGCTCTTCCATGTGTATAGTTTTGTCTTCTGTTTCTTAAACCAGGTTTTTGTCACCACCAGATCATTCCACTGGTAGAATTTGATGAGCATCTGCCCTTCCTCTGCTTTCTTCCTTCTCTTATTACACTGTTCCAACCCCCAATGATGATGGTGTTCACTTTTTCTCTTCCTTCATGTTGATTAATTACTTCACTTTCATCATATATTTCTTCTACCTTGACATCATTGTGGTCGGCTGTTGGCATGTATACTTGTACTATCAAAATATCTACTTGTTTAGCTTTAGTTTCACAAACATTAATCTCTAACTATGACGCATTACTTTAGTTACGCTTTTTCCCACTTCACTATTTAGTTATACAATTAAATGAGAAAAACAATGTTCAGAATGTCTTTTTTAAATGCTTAACAATGTGGGATTATAAATTCATTAAGATACAGCACATAAAAATAATATCTGCATAAGGAACTAAATCTATAGTAAGTTTTTGTAGAATATTATATATTTTTATTCACTGAATAACTCGTTCTACATGAATCCTGACATTGGCAATGTTATATGTTTCTGATACTTTCTATTTGGTGAGAATACCTTGATGTAAATCTGGAGGAGTTATTAAAACCTTCCCATTGCCTTCTTCATTAATATATAGCATGTCAGGAATCGAACTTGGGACCCTTTACACAGAAGTTAGGTATTAATGAATGAGCTGAATATTTGTCTGACATCTATTCACTAATTTACAAGAAAGGTAGAATATATTATAAATAGAGTGCACAACCAAAAATGATATAAAGTATTTAACATAATATTAATTATTGTAAAGCTAATAAAAGTAGATCAGGAAAAATAAATTTAGCATTGCAATGACAAACCTATCTCTTTGACAATCTTCATTTAATCGAAAACCTGATGTGCGTATAGAGCTCGTAACTAAACACATAAAACTGTGAAAAGTATTGGTGTTAGAGGAATGATTCTTATATATAAAAAAAAATTCCGTTCATAATCATTTCGTACTTTTTCAATTAGGAAAAAACTTTTACGCGGAGTGAAAACATGTCTGCAATAAAAACCTCATTATAGTTTTTTTGAAAGCAAACCAATTGGAATATGGGAATTTTAATAATATCCTCATGTCTTTTAAGATTTTTATAACAAATTCTGGGGGGGGG
>CABFOV010004465.1:30658-52162 GCA_902141375.1 Timema poppense | reverse complement strand
TCTAAGGGCAACGATAGTGCTCCGTCACGAATTTTTCTCCTCAGAAGTGCTCCGCGACTCAAAAAGTTTGGGAACCGCTGGTTTAAGATATATTATGTCTCAATAGGCCTATACATAAAAAAAATTAAATGCCATAGAGACGTGATTGTTTGCTCAAAAGTTTAAATTAAAATCCCTCGTGAGAACTACTAAATAAAAAATATTTTGAGTAGTGGCCATATTGAAATGGATAAGCAGATTGATAAATCATTGACATATATCATTGGGCCTAGTTTCTAAGAATGTACCTTCTAAATGTCATTAAAATTGGTCAATGTATTAGACAGTTGACAGGGAACTAATATCCTGACATGTTTAGTTATTACAAACAAAATTCTAGACCATTCTACTCATCTTGGAAAAGTACTGGATCTTAAAGACTGATAGCATTGCAAAAGGAATATAAAAAAATAGCAGGGTGCCCAGGCGTCCTCCTTTTCTCGGATATGTCCTACATTTCAACCCTCTGTCTTGTGTACGGAAGGAATTTTCAAAAATTATAAATTATCCTACATTTTGACAACATATATTTGGTCATTTTTTGGCGTTACTTACGTATTCAAACCTTGAAAATGTGCCATGTGATGATTAGTGGGTATAATATTTGGAGAGTATCAAACATTAACAATGGGATTCATCAGAACTACTGAAAAGAGTAGATTTTTTTTTTCATTGCCAAATACATGTCAATACATGTTTAATTTATGCACAATAGACAAATGAGAGAAATCATTTGAATGTAGATTCAGTAAAGGGTTTGTTTTTGGTTAGGTATAATTTTAATAATTTATTTTGTCATGGAGTTTTATAAGTGTAAATTGTAAACCAACAAAGCATTTAAAAAACAGAAAAGTTAATCTGAAAAATATGTTTGAACGTACAATAAAATTGTGTTTATTATTTAGGCTACAAGCACCGTGTCTTACTAACCGTTCGTGCTATACGCCTATGTACTAATTACACTAATGATTTAGAAATTATGAAGGTTTAATTGAGAGGAAGTGCATTCACATTTTAATTAAATAAGGGAGGAAAAAAACCCATCATTAGTGCATCCGACTAGAATCGAATCCCGATCTCCCCGTCTTCATCAGTCTAGCCTAACACGAGAGTTGCGCGTTAGACCACGCGGTCACAGAAGCGGTTAATAAAATAGTTAATATGGCTATTTATAAAACACATTAATTTAATTTGTAAGTACTGTACAATTTGAACTTTTATTTTCTAACATCCTACATTTTTCTTGAATGTTCTGTATATTCTAAGTCCTTGCCCTCCTTTGATCTAATAACAACTGGTCACCCTGATAAAATAGATGCATAAAATATTATTTAGATCACAATGCAATAGAAATATTGATTAAATATCTAGAATTATATATTAAAAAATAAAATATATTCTTATTTAGAAAATAAAAATCAATCAAATGATAATCATTACAATCTGTTACTCTTTTAACGTAGATAACATGACACCAATTATGCTGAAATTTCGCATGGATATAGCCCAGATATCCGGTTTAAATATTAGGATTATTAAAATTATTTGTTAAAAATGTTCATGGTTACAATACTGTCTGAAAGTAAAAGTGGCCTTTCATAAATGTTAGGTAATAAGCACGTCTTGTTTTTTATGACAAACCGATTATATCGCAGATAATTTAAGGCTATTTTATTCATGGCACGCCAGTCAAAACTATGCAAAATGAAACATAATAATAATAATTTCACCAGAAACTACAATCGTGAATAAAAATAAGGTGGAAAATAAGCTAAATCGTAATACAGCGTTTGTGAATGGTATTCCAGGTGTTCTTTTGAAGGTATGCAGAAGATGAATTTTAGCGTTCTCCTTGAGATTATCTGAAAGAAATGACATTCATCATCAATTCAGTGGGTCTTTTTTTTTTTTCAGAAAGCCTTTATTATGTGTAATAAATGTCGTGGATACTTGGCTTAATCACGTAATAAACTTAAGGCGATTGGCCCTTTTCATTTTGGCGTGGAAATACAGAGCCGTGGGAACAAACGGTTATCTTCAAGAATTTTTAATCTTTTGCAATTTTATTTTCGGAAACGGTTTGTTATAGAATAGAAGCATGTTGATTAAGTCACACTTTTTATATAAACAAACCTATTATTTTAACAGTGATCAAATATCTATAAAATTTACGTTTTTCAATAGAAAACTGCCGGATTCATAATAAAAAATGTAACAATTAATAAACATCGATACGTTATCTTAGAAGGAGTGTTAAATACTAAAATAAAAATTTCACCCATTCTTGAGAAGAATGATATTTCTAAACGTATGATTTTATCTCACACGACCTGCCCGGTAGCTAGTACCATCTACTGTTGCCGAGATACGTCTGTTCTTGTTGGCGCGGAAGGGTATACTTTGTTCAGTTGTGAAGCCACGCCACGCCTTTCACCCTTCCACCCACAAAATAGGTTTTAGACTTTCACTCGACAGGGCTAAGGGCCTTAAGGTGAGGCAGAAAGAAATGCAAGTTAACGTCAACATTTTTTTATTTATTTTTTTTTTCAATTTTTATGACCAAAACCCTTTTTTGTGCATAAAACGAATAAAATCTTGATTTGTTAAAAGCTTTTAGTTTAATTTTCTTCATAGTCTGACAATTAACTCAACAGTTCTGGAATATTTGTCGTGAGCCATCAGTGCTATTTGACCAGAAACTTTATGGTTAAAGATAGACATTTCCCGGTTAAATGCCGTGAGGCCGATGACAAATATTCAAGAATGGTTGAGTTCGTTATTTGTAGAATTCTTTTTTATACCACCATGTATTACTACCCGTTCTAGCTATATATCTATACACTAACTACTTTAATGTTCCAGATATTAGGTAGGTTGAATTTAGAGGGAGTACACCCGCAGCTGCGTTGAGGGAGTGTGAAAAATAATTTAAGGAAAACCACCTTATCAGTAAACTGGACCGGGTTTGAACCCCAATCTTCCTGTCATCGGAAGTCTAATCTATTGCAAGAGCTCGTGACATTGACCACACAGCCACCGAAGCGGTAATTACAATTGTTGTTTCTTAAGCAAGGAAATTAAAGGCTTCATACTCGCATATTGTGGACACGTGCACCAAGGTGTCAACCTCGCTAGGTCAGTTTTCAGAGGACTTAAGGGATAGGGCCCGAATCCCGGGTGGGTGTAATGAGGGTTGTTCTCATTACAAGGTTTCCTACTCTGCCTCTACGCAAATGCGGATAGAGTGACTATAAATAAAAGTATCTCCTTTCTACCTCATTTTAGTGAGTATACAGATCACCCGGATGGGTTGTAATATGCGGGCAGAAACAAAAGTGATTGCTTTATTTAAAGGGATGTAATGGAGGGAGCATTTTTTTTATATAGGAGGTCCACGTGCATTAGCGTAGAGATGAAATGGAAAAACTACAGTAATAAATCCCACCAGCCCTAATTCAAACGGCCGGTATTAGATCTTTAAACTTCCCATAACCAAATAATACCACCTATGACTAGTCTAACACATTAGACCACTCGGTCACCATCGCGAGTGCCATCCATGATCGTGGTTATAGAATAAACGTGGTTCAGATTGTGTTTAAAAATCAATAACGCGAGATACAATGGTTCAAATCCAGAGAAGAAAGCATTTGTTTGTCTACTCGTGATGATTAGGAGTCCGTTACAAGTGCAATCACAACCGCTAACTGCTCCTTAGTCATCATTCTGAAGAAATGAGGTGACCTGGCGGTATAGGGGTAAGGTGTCAGACTTCTATGCTGGCGGCCGGGGTTCAATCCTCGGTCCCGGCAAAGATTTATCTGATTACCAAACCCTTCCTTCACCTCTGACAAGACATCTTGTGAATGTGAGGAATGCCAGGCCTCCACCGTGGTTCGGATTCCACGTTAAACTGTAGGTCCTTCATTTCATCTCACAATCACCCTACCATTACACATTAGCGTAAGTGCGTATAGCCCAAACGGTTAGTAAGACGCGGTGCTAATAATAATAATAATAATGAAGAAATGAAATGGGAAACCCAACTTAAGGTGGGGGGTAAGGGGACGCAAGAAAAGGCCAGTGTTTTTTCAGTGTTTATGGCAAAACATTTTTTCGGCTAAAATAAATAAAATGTTGCTCCGGTACAAATATATAGTTTAATTTTCTTCAAATATTGATATCAACAATTGTTGAATATTTATCATGAACATGGTGGCATTATCAAACAAACTTTTTAAATTAAGAGAAAACATTGTCATTAAATTTCAAAACATCCTTGACAGATATTCAAGAAATTTTGAGGTCACCGTATGAATAAAATTAAATTCTATATTTGTACTGGAGCAATATTTTATTTATTTTGGCCTAAAAAAAAGGTTTTGCCATAAAAACACTGCAAAAACACTGGTATTTTCACGCGTACCCTTCAATCCCACCTTAAATGGCTGAACGGTCAAAGGCATCACTATTGTATTGGACTGGCCATGCTGATGACTGGGGGATCGGGGCTTTAATCCAGGTTGGGTCTACTGAGGTTTTTTATAAAGTGTTTTACACTCTCCTTCTCCACAAGTAAGCTACCTCTAATATGCTTAGTTCCTCATCCCTACCTCATTAGATTAATTATTATAATATGCGTATAGCCTAAACAGCTAGTAAGACGCGATATTTTTATTATTTTATAGCACTGAGTCTTACTATGGTATGATTTTGATAGGAAGAATGGTAGAAGTTAGTTATCAATGATACTAAAATAGTTTTAACATATTCATACATCAAGTCACTTTTGATAGATATTATCAATACCTATAAAAGAACACAAATATTCTGGTAAAATATTATCTATGTTTGAATTTTCTCTACTTTTCTTCCAAACAAAATCAGGGTATAGCTATTCCGTTATATGCATATGAACAAATTAATTAAGCTAATAAGCTAATGATTAGGAAAGTTGAATATAGAGGAAGCGCACCCACATTTGCCTGTCAGGAGAGTGGGAAACCATTTTGAAAAAACTCCCCTCACTACACCCAACCGGGACTCAAAACTCGATCTCCCAGTCATCAATAGGCTAGTCTAACACGAGTGTGACACCTTAGACCATATGGCCAAAGAAGCAGGGGACGCAGTCATTTAAAAAGATCGAGTGAATATTTAAGACACCCTAGTCTATAAGGGTTCTACCCAATAAAATTAGAATCCCAGCTTAGATCCCTGTAATGGCCGAAAAGATTGATGAAATGTGGGTTTTCCCCTTTTGATGAATGGGTGTTGTGTCTTTCCTAGGAATCAATCAGTTTATAAGTCGTGTGGTGATATAATCTGTAATTTCAAGAAGTGCACGTTAAATACCTCAAATAAAAGTTTAAAAAAATATAAATAGATATGTATTTAAGTTAGTATTAAAAAATATACACTATATCCGAAACAAATATATCATAAATAAATCACCTACATTACATTGTTGTTTGAGATGCTTTTTAGGTTGTCGTATCTTAAAACAATCCGGGATTGCTTCCATTTTATGACTACGAAATTACTTCGTATATAAATGTTTGTTTTTAACTTCACTCGATATATTTTGCCTCTGATATTAACCATAAAAATATAGCTAAAAATATAAGCCAGTATTTATTTATATTTTGGTTGTCATTAGAATCTCTCACTCTACATTAACCCTCTTTTCTTTCTTTTTTGTGGTTGAGACAAATTTTTAGAGTAAACAGTCCGGTGACATCCCTGTAAGTAAACACATAAAAGTTTTTAAAGATTAAATTAGCCTCAATGTATTAATAAGTAACTGAATTAATAGCATTCACTCATATTTTAAAATATATGTTATGTATAGCACAAATGTAATATTTTACGCATAGGTATACTTCATTTAAAGTTCAAATTTGAATTAAGGTCTCATATATCTAATATTAATATAATGATAAAAACTAAGATTCTTCCTTCCTGAAATAACAAATTCTTTAGCCACAAGGCGTGGATGTAATGGACGTGAGAAAAAGTAATTGCTTTAACAGTTGTTGTTTTTTTAACATTCTTTGGCCAAAATAAATAAAATATTGCTTCAGTAGAAACATAGCGTATAATTTTATTCACATGGTGATAACAGTTTTTGAGTATCTGTAAAGGATGTTCTTGAATTTAATGACAAATTTATATCTTCATTCAAGGAGTATGTCATCTAATGCCACTATGCTCATGATGTATTCAAAAAATTGCCGACATTACCAGGTGAAGAAAATTAAACACTATTTTTATACTTAAGCAATATATTTTTAATTTTGTTCAAAACAAAATTTGCTCTAAAATTATTATTAATTATTATTATTATTATTAGCGCGTCTTACTATCCGTTAGGGTTATTTGCACTTACGCTAATGTGTAATGGTAGGATGATTTTGAGATGAAATGGAGGACCTACAGTTTAACGTGGTATCCGAACCACGGTGGAGACCTGGCATTCCACACATTCACAAGTTGTTATTAATACACGTCTTGTCAGAGGTGAAGGAAGGATTTGGTAATCATATAAATCTGTGCCGGGATCGAGGATTTAATCCCGGACCCCCATCATAGGAGTCCGACACCTTACCCCTAAACCACCAGGTCACCCTTTGCTCTAAAAAATGAAAAAAATATTACCTTTAATCACGTTCTCTACACTCCTAGTTTAAGTAACACGAAATGTTATGGCCGCCTTAACCTAATTTAATCAATAAACCTTACATTAACACACCCAAAATCCTTCAAATCCATTTTCATATTCCTATCGATGTCTCGGGTCTTATAAGGATTCTTGTATCTTCAGCTTTCCCTACGAATATGATATGTACGAACCTGTAAATTCCTAGATTTTAAATCGAATTTCAAGGGACCAAAATCAAATCATGCTGTGAATCAACTAGGTGGTTCAATGATGATGCTTCTATTTATTTTACTTTCTCTAGGCCACTCGGAGAGAGAAATTTTTGTGATCGTAAAAAGAAATTGAACTATATATTTTGGTAAATGTCATGACCCCCTGAAACAGAAAAATTTGTTTTCATGATGCCATCTGCCTTTTCTGTCTGGGGCTGAAACCATTTTAACAACCGGGCTAAAACGT
Organism: Timema poppense; assembly: GCA_902141375.1. NCBI lineage: Eukaryota > Metazoa > Arthropoda > Insecta > Phasmatodea > Timematidae > Timema > Timema poppense. The sequence continues at coordinate 45,003 of CABFOV010004465.1, read as the reverse complement.
AGTATTTACGGTTTTCATAATTTTTGGAATTAGATACATAACCCTCAAATTAAGGGTAGCTTACTTAAGGGCAAAAAGAGAAAAAAGAGATTTTCTCAAAATCCACTTGAATGATTTTGATTAAATTTTGTATCTAGTCATTGTTTAACATTACAAATAAAATGGCAACTCTTATATTCCCATTGAAATGATTTTGAGGGTACTATATATAAGCATACATTTCCCATTTTGATCATATCTCTGCAACTTTTTGAGTTAAAATGTAACTTATCAATATAAAGTAAAAATAATAACATTTTATTTGAAATATATTTTTATAAATCCAATATTTCCTCTGCTATTTATATTTCTTGTAGAGGTTCTTGAAACTGTAAAATTGATTGTTTTTCTCTTTGGTGAAGTATTTCTGCAAAAATGTTTATTATATATTTTCACAAATCTTACTAGTAATGTATATATTTTAATAGGAAATAGAGAGAAAATCTGTGCTCCATACTGTACCATTTATTTAAGTTGGTGGAAATACCCAACTGCTAATGACCGAAATAATAGCCATTGGAAAATATCCATCCAAAATTACACTGCTGAAATGTTACCTAGAAAATTTACTATCACATAACATACTTAAAATTTGTTTTTGTTATTATATACTTTGCGAAAATCGCACATCAATTTTGAAGTTAGCAAATCCAACCTAAAAATTAAATAAGTATAAGTATATCACATTTAATTTTATAATGTTTCTAAGTCACGTTTATTTTCTACTAGACCCTTACCCCTTAACCCCCCTCCCCCACATTATTTTCAAAATAAAATATAGCCTATGTTACTTGCTGATAATGTAGCTTTATATTGGTGAAAGAATTTTTTTTAAATCGGTCCTGTAGTTTTTGAGTTTATCAATTACAAACCGAAAAACAAAAAATCAAATCTTTCTTCTTTATAATAGTGTAGATGCCTAGAAATGATGCTCCATCTATTTGATGTTTTCACTTTTGTGTCAACATTTTACTAAATATTATAAAGTTTTTAATCTTCCATATATTAATGTGTTACTACCACCTTATTTATAAGAATGTATAAGGAAAAAAGTAGGCTACTCTTAGAAATAATATTTTTTACTATTTTTTTAAACACCTGGTCTTACTATCCGTTCGGCTTATATACTTATGTACTAATTACGCTAATGATTTTAGATATTAGGAAGGCTATATTTATAGGAAGTGTACCATCATTCGCGTGGAGGGAGAGTGAAAAACCACTCTCAGTTCACCCGAACTATTTTCGAACCTTGATCTCCCCGTCATCAACAGTATAATCTACTGCAAGAGTAGCGCGTTAGATCATGTGACCATCAAAGCGGGTAAATAATTTTTTTAATTGAAAATAGTGTATCACAATAAAGTTGTTAGACAAACACAATACCTTTTATTAGATCGACGTCAAGAACATAGCATGTACTCACACTGGTTAGGATGTGAGATGTGTTTTATGTATTAAAAAAATAAAATAGTACGCTATCTTACTAAACACATTCATAAAAATGGTGACCAGCCCTATTAAACTAATTACAACCATTATCATTTCTGACGATATAGAATGTCAGATAAACCCACAAGAGATGTTTAAGGAAACTAACAATAACAAAAATTGAGAGAGATTATGTACACGTATTATAACGTGCATTTACAGTCCACTGCTCATAGTAAAAACCTTATATGATAGCTATAAAAAAATTAGTAGTAGACATTATTTTATGTAATAATACGTCAAGTCATACAGTATGCAGCAATATATTATTTTAAACAAGACTGATTAAAAAGTTATCAAGTTTGGCCACAAAAGTTATGTTTATACTTTCTAAAAGGACCTTCCTTTTAAAATTAAACTATTTGTTTGTATACATATAAACATATATATATAGCGTATGCCACCATAGTTTGTCGGCTGAACATTCCTGGTCTGCTCCTGACAATGGTGTGGATACATAACAGTCTTCTGAGCTTAGGACACCATGTAGGTGCGGATACTTCAACCCGAGGAGATGGTATGGTGGTGATGATTATGATTATTATGTGTTGCCACAGAAGACTTGAAACCAAATTAAGCCTAATCAACAAGACCGAGACAACCGTAGGAACAAATTCACTTTCAGGAAAAATACCTATGGTACCACCAAGAATCAAACCCTGCCCTTCTATATAAGTAGCCATGAATTATGACCACTAGACCAATAGTCGAACCTGTATATTTTAGATATATATAAATCATATCTACACAAGGATTTGAAGCATGGACCTTTAGGTATACACGTCAACTGGTTGCTAAACTTATTCATCAAAATCTCAATAGAGGTTCATTTAAGAGGCTGAGAAAAAAAACCCACAGAAGACATTTTTATAAAAAAAAATCGAGTTGCGTGCAAATTATGAATGTACACTGAATTTGTGCGTATAGCCCAAACAAGTACTAAGACACGTTGGGGGAAAAAACACTTAATTTACCATGAAAAGTATCATGGCATCAAGCTTAACTTGACGAATAGCACTCTGGGAACGTATTTTAATTAAGTTATGCTTTTTGTTAATGGTTTTCAAACACACATCCATCCACCGCGCAAGGGATCGTAAGACTTTCTGTCTCCCTCCCCCCATCACTCTATCTTACGACGTAGTTTTTTAGTGATTTGGCCAATTATATTTTAATCATTTGATTATTTTAGGAATAAGAATTTATAATAAAGTGCCCGATAAAGAAATTCTAGAATTTTTAATTGCAATAAAATTAGTTTTACCACATCCTCGGTAAATGATTATTTTATAACTATTATATTTATTTTCTGCCAAAATAAATTTTAGAATTTGTTTTACCATAAATCGTAAACATAGATAAAAATTCTTACATAGTATAGGTTCTGGCATCCCTACCCCTCGTAATAAAAAAGTAAGATTTTTGCATTCTTTAAATCAAAACATGTTTATGGTCATGATCAATATTCAACTTAATGTTGCTATCACCATTTGAATAAAATAGAACTTTGTTTCTACTGAAGTAATAATTTACTTATTTTGACCAAAATATGTTTTGTTATAAAAACTGCAAAAACTGTTAGCTACATTCTCACATTAAGACTGAGTTAATATATTCGAACGAATAAAATTATGTCAGTTCGGTGTATATAAAAAGAAATTATCCACACTAAGAAGTTTGCCCCTGAAAATATTACTTAAGGTTTGTAAAACAGGAATAGTCACACGTAGTTATCAAAACCAGACGGAGAATACTCGGTACTTTCGTCACGCTGCAAGTTAAAATATCAGTGGAAACATTAACACTAGGCCTCATTTATCTCTTTATTATCAAAACAAGGGAGGGGGGGGGTAAATTACTAGTTTGAACCATGCTATCAATACCAACGAGAAAAAATACATGGTGCACCGCATCAGTGGTCACGTGGACAGAGACGTCAGCCTCCTCTTTATCCACTGATGGGAAGGTCAGGGTTTGTATCCTAGTTGAGTGTACTGAGGTATTTTCTCGTGGATATATCCCCAAACTGCCTCCATGCAAATTTACTCTGAATTTATAATTACTGCCCCACTAGTAGTAATATTTCGATAGTGGACGAGTATTAAGACGCAGTGCATGTAAAAAAAACTTATGTGGGTGCAGGTAGACCTGTATGTCTGTTTATGACGTGTTATTGGTCATAACAAACCTCCAGGATATCTGACGAGCTACTTGATGAAGTAAGCATTAAGAATGAGGAATTTAGAAGAAGTGTTTTTTTAATATATATGGAGGAATAATTAAAGACCTTTATGAAAAAACTTATTGTAACACATAGCCAGGACTTAAACCCGAAATACTGGAAAACTAGAAAATATTGCTAGACTAGACCACTCTATGCTTCCCAGACTAGACTACTTTATACTTTCCAGACTAGACTACTTTATACTTTCCAGACTAGACTACTTTATACTTTCCAGACTAGACTACTTTATACTTTCCAGACTAGACTACTTTATACTTTCCAGACTAGACTACTTTATACTTTCCAGACTAGACTACTTTATACTTTCCAGACTAGACTACTTTATACTTTCCAGACTAGACTACTTTATACTTTCCAGACTAGACTACTTTATACTTTCCAGACTAGACTACTTTATACTTTCCAGACTAGACTACTTTATACTTTCCAGACTAGACTACTTTATACTTTCCAGACTAGACTACTTTATACTTTCCAGACTAGACTACTTTATACTTTCCAGACTAGACTACTTTATACTTTCCAGACTAGACTACTTTATACTTTCCAGACTAGACTACTTTATACTTTCCAGACTAGACTACTTTATACTTTCCAGACTAGACTACTTTATACTTTCCAGACTAGACTACTTTATACTTTCCAGACTAGACTACTTTATACTTTCCAGACTAGACTACTTTATACTTTCCAGACTAGACTACTTTATACTTTCCAGACTAGACTACTTTATACTTTCCAGACTAGACTACTTTATACTTTCCAGACTAGACTACTTTATACTTTCCAGACTAGACTACTTTATACTTTCCAGACTAGACTACTTTATACTTTCCAGACTAGACTACTTTATACTTTCCAGACTAGACTACTTTATACTTTCCAGACTAGACTACTTTATACTTTCCAGACTAGACTACTTTATACTTTCCAGACTAGACTACTTTATACTTTCCAGACTAGACTACTTTATACTTTCCAGACTAGACTACTTTATACTTTCCAGACTAGACTACTTTATACTTTCCAGACTAGACTACTTTATACTTTCCAGACTAGACTACTTTATACTTTCCAGACTAGACTACTTTATACTTTCCAGACTAGACTACTTTATACTTTCCAGACTAGACTACTTTATACTTTCCAGACTAGACTACTTTATACTGTCCAGACTAGACTACTTTATACTGTCCAGACTAGACTACTTTATACTGTCCAGACTAGACTACTTTATACTTTCCAGACTAGACTACTTTATACTTTCCAGACTAGACTACTTTATACTTTCCAGACTAGACTACTTTATACTTTCCAGACTAGACTACTTTATACTTTCCAGACTAGACTACTTTATACTGTCCAGACTAGACTACTTTATACTGTCCAGACTAGACTACTTTATACTGTCCAGACTAGACTACTTTATACTTTCCAGACTAGACTACTTTATACTTTCCAGACTAGACTACTTTATACTTTCTAGACTAGACTACTTTATACTTTTCAGACTAGACTACTTTATACTTTTTGTAACCATCCGTCCCCCCCAACAATAAAATAAAACTAACACAGGGGAGGATTCCTATATTTGTGTCCTTCGCGATCTCGTGAAATCAAGGTTGATATGTTTCATACTTTATATAGGTATAGTAGGGGGACATATATATTTCACAGCGACAGAAGTGATTTTGAGTTGCCGAGGGGGGAGGGGGGGAGGCGGGTAGTAGTAAAAGTAGTAAAAGTAGTAATAGTAGTAGAACATTTCGATACCCTTGGAAAGTTTTAGTCCCTGTTTGTGTGTATCACAAATTAAATCCACGGCTCTGTGCTGTTGTGTAGTAGAGGGATGGTTAGTGTGAGGGAGAGGATGGGGCGACATGATATGTGGTTTTCAATTATTGTTTCATGAGAGAGAGAGAGAGAGGGAGGGAGGGGGGGCAATGTCGGGAGTGAGAGAGGGTGGATATCGTTGTTAGAGAACGGGATGGGCAGCAGGGCTCCCCCCCACATACACACACATTACTGGCGCTGTATATAACCCTTCCCCATTTTCCAAGCTCATTATTCTCCACCCTGTATCTGTCTATCTATATATCTATCTATCTCTATACCTCTTTCCAAGCTGGCACTGCCTCTGCTTCTCATATTTTATATTATGTATAGAGTTTCTGACCGCATTAAGAATTTAATTACTCGTTACTTTATCTACTGTTTTCCGACACTTTGTAAATTGTACGTCACCTTATGTCCACTAAATAACTGTTTTCTCATCTTGGTTCGCCGATTAGAAGAAAACGTTTAGGTTTTCATCAATAAAAATATGATCGAACGGTCTAAGTCGTCACTCGCACAATATACCGGACTGCCTGTGATGGAAATATTGGGGTTTAGAATCTCACTTGGGACACTGAGGGTGGGTTTTTTTTTTACTAAGTTGTTTTCCATTCTCCCTTCACGCAAATGGGGGTACACCTCTTTATTTAACCTTACTAATTTTTAGCACACTAGTGTAATTAGTACATATGCCCGAATTAGTGTTAGGATGTGGGTATAAAAAACAAACAGCATGCTTAGTAAAATCAGCTTTGTTTTTATTTCTGTCTTAGATAGAAAAAAAATTAATTTAAGCATTGACAGAAATCTAATATAAAGTGTAAGTTTGTGTTTGATTACTTATTTTTGTGTTGGTTGTCCATTCACAAAACAACTATAAATAAATAAAACTCACAAGTATACTATAAACATAATAACTTCTTTAAAACCCGCTTCGGCGGCCGCATGGTCTTAACGCGCCACCCTCAAGTTCGACTAGAACACCGAGGACTGAGAGATTGAAGTTTGATCCCGGTCGAATGCACCGTGGGTGATTTTTTCCTAAATTATTTTCTTAATCCCTAACATGTTAGTGTAATTAGTATATAGGCGTAGAGCCCGAACGGGTAGTAAGACGCTTTGATAAAAAAAAAACTTATTTACAAATCAAAAACTAATTAAATGAGTGTGGTAAATAAACTGAGTTGAGTTGGAATGCTACGTATTATTATTATTATTATTAGCACCGCGTCTTACTACCCGTTCGGGTTATACACACTCACGCTAATGTGTAATGGTAGGGTGATTGTGAGATGAAATGGAGGACCTACAGTTTAACGTGGAATCCGATCCATGGTGGAGGCCTGGCATTCCCCACATAAGTCTACGTATTCCTTCCTGTTTTATTGCATTAAGTCAATCGGTAAAATCCGGTCCCTGTATGTCTTAAGGTGGAACTTTCAAACAACCTCGCCGATTTGCGGGCCCCACTTTAAACACCAACTCTCTTCTTTTATTATTATTATTATTATTTAGCACCCACCATGTCTTACTACACGTTCGGGTTATACGCTTTAAGTACTACTTACGCTAATGGATTAGGAATTAGAAAGGTTGAATTAGAGGAAGTGAACCCGCATTTGCGTGGAGGGAGAGTGGAAAACCGTTTAGGAACCCCCCGCCCCCCATTTCACCCGACTGAGATTCGAACCTCGATCTCCCCGTCCTCAGCAGTCGAGCAGCTCAACACGACTAGCGCGTTATCCAACTACGCCACCGAGGCGGGTAACTCTCTTCTTGATTCGAATTCTGGTGTATTTCTTTAGAACTCACTATTTTTATCCTGTTAATATGGATGAGCTCTAACACACATTTTATCGAATTTGAACTTTATGTATCTGAGGTGAAGAAGTTAGTATGCTTGGTAAAAATACCAGTATTGGCGTAGAAAGAGAGTATAAGGTAGAAATAATTTAAGGAAAAAATCGTGTCATGCACCAGGTCATGATTAGGACTTCGATTTACAAATCACCGGCAAGTTAGACAAGTTGAGACTGATGCGTTTGCCCGTGTGTCCATTGGTGCGGGTGCCCGTCTATTATTCCAATGAATGTAGCGTCTCTCTCATAAAATAGAATGTCAATGTATGAAATATTACATAAAATAAAATCCAACGAATGACAATTTTTATCGTTTCGACATTTAATAATTATGATACCTGCTTCGTCGGCCGGCTTGTTTAAGGCGTCACTCTTGTGTTAGTCTAGACTCTAGACTGTCCATTAAAGGGAGCTCAGGGTTCGATTACCAGTCAGGTGTACTGAAAGTGGTTTATCAAAAATAGTTGTCCACTATCTACCCACGTAAGTGCAGATAAACTTCATCTGAATTCAAACTTAACCGTCCCTAACTCACTAGATTAATTGGTACATATGCGTATAGCCTGAACAGATAGTAAGACGTGTTGTAATTGGTATAATAATAATAATAATAATAATAATAATAATGATAATCATTAAGAGAAATCCCAGGTCCACGAGAGAGCGACACAAATAAAATAAACTACTCTCGTATTAATTTTACCTTAATTCGATATTGTGTTTCTATTTCTATTTTGTTGAATAGGTGATGTCAGAAACGTTGCCTAAGGCTGTTTTACACTTTTAAAATATTTATGAGTTTGACCTTGTTTAGTCTTTTTTTTTTAACACCTCAAGGTGTATATATTTTTCTCTACCTGTTTCACTGGTAGTCAAAGAAAAAATTATATTTTTTAAGAACCACATTTCAGGAGAAAAAAAAAGCAATCATCAGTTTGTGTCAAACTGTGTAACTAATCGCCCAATATGTGCCCATAAATGGTAAAAGAAACCGCTTCTGTTTCTTTAGCGGTATATTTGAACAGTCGACACATTCAAAAAAAATTCTAGGTGGTTATTTAAGTTGGGATTTTATAAGAAACACAAGAAAAGTTAAAGGGGGTTTGCAGTTTTTATATCAAAATATGTTATGGTCAAAATAAATCAAATAGAGCTAAACGCATTTAATTTAGATAATGGGGTAGAAATGAAGAAGGCTGTGATTCATAAGATATTTGCACGAATTTTCATGAATAAAATTTTTAAAACAAGCTCAGTACATCCAAAAAGAATTTGAACTCACACCTCCTTATGACAACTAAATGAATGCGCAAATTATAATTCAATAAATAGCCAAGCTAGTAGGTTATATTTGTTAATTAAGGCTACAGCCTCATATAAATATCATATGCTTTAAAATGAGAAATCATTAAATGCATATTCATAAAGTTGTCATTGTATACGATTGTCCACATAAGGCCCTGCCGAATGGAGGTTGCTGTATTATCTGATAGCTCGTGATCTTGATTGATTTTTTTTATCCAGCACCGCGTCTTTCTAACCGTTCGGGTTATACACTTTAAGTACTAATTATTCTAATGTATTAGGAATTGGGAAGGTCGAATTAGATGAAGTGAACTCGCATTTGCATGGAGGGAGAGTGGAAAACCATATAGGAAAAAAAAAAAGTTCACCCGACCGATATTCGAACCTCGATCTTCCCATCCTCAGAAGTCGAGCTCAATATGACTAGCGCGTTAGCTAACTACGCCACCGAGGCGGTTGATCTTAATTGATAATCACACATATGTAGCGGATGATTTCCACACGTCCATCATAAACTCTGCTTTAAAATATGAGTGAAGCATGACATTGGGCACGTGACGACTCCTGGATAGCTCAGTGGGTAGAGTATTGGCATACTAAGCCAAAGCTCCCGGATTCGTTTCCAGTATTCAGGTGTCATTTTTTCAATTTAGAAAATATATTATTTAATTCAGCTAATATGAAATTTTAACTCATTCTGTAGTATAAGTTAAAAATATAAATCATCTGCTAGGTTCTCTATAATTTACTTCTTGTTTTGGAAAGGGTATTTGGTAGTATTAAATGTTCTTCAAAACCAACAAATTAACATTTTTTTTTAAGTTCATGGGACATTTAGTTGTTTCGTTTCAAAAAATATATCGGCAAGTTTCAACTTTATCGTGGATTAAAATCATGATAGTTATCATCGTCATAACTGTTATTACTATCTTCCGCACTATCTTGTTGTTGAGAGAATGCAAAACAGTGACTATATAAAGGTGACCTTGAAATAAAGCTGTGAACAAACCCCACAATTAAACCGTTTGCTACGTGTGACGATTTGACCCAAATCTCCCCGCCCCTCTCCCCCAGATAGGACCTACTCATTATAGTTAAGCCCCGGTATATTAAAAATTTCACGCATATCATTATAACAAGTGAATTGTTGTCATTGCATACTCAACGGATATATGGTTGGAGGACGCACAGAAAAATTGCTACTTCTTCTCTTCACGCCAAACTGTTCACACTCAAGAGTTTTTCACTTATGTGTACAGTTATAACAAGGTAATATTTTGTTTATGAATGAGACTGTACTAAGACGAGAAACTGGTGGATATAGGACCACAATCTGAATTGTTGTATAAAATGTGAAAGTGATTATTTAAAATAAATCATTTAATAGCATCAATTAACACCAGAAATTTAAACTTACGTTTATAAAGAAACAAATTATTTATTTGTAGTGTTTTACGTTTATTTGGAAGATAGGCTATATGAAGCTCCGTTTTTCAAAGTATGTTATATAATATAATAATGAGCCAGTAAGACTCAAAACTAAACATACTACAGGAAAATGGTAGAATATTTTGAAACTGCAAGATATAGTTCAATCTTTGTAATAAAGGATTTAATATTTAAAAAAATTAAAACTAGATCCATTTTAATGCATTCATACGCTAGGTCATGTCAATTTAATAGCTATTATCAATATCTATAAGATAACACTAGTAAAGTAGTAAAAGAAAAAGAACAGACTTGAGATACGCCAAAAATATGTGCAGTGAATTTGTATTTGAANCCCTTTTCATTTGGCGTGGGAATGCAGATCCATGGGAACAAACCGCTATTTTAAATAATTTCTATTGTTTTGCAATTTTCTTTTCGGAAACGGTTTGTTCGAGAATAGAAGCATGTTTATTAAGTTATATTTTTTATATACACTTCTCTTATATAATTTTAACGGTGATCAAGTATCGATAAAATTTACATTTTTCAATAGAAAACTGCCGGCTTAGTAAAAAAAAAATGAAACAATTAATAAACATCAATACATTATCTTAGAAGGAGTGTTGAAAATACTAAAATAAAAATTTCACTCATTCTCGAGGAAACTGATATTTCCAAACGTATGATTTTTCCGCAAGACCTGTCCGGTAGCTGGCGCCATCTACGGTTTCCGTGATCCATCTGTTCTTGTTGGCGCGGAAGGATTTTTTGGTCGGTTGTGAAGCAACGCCACGCCTTTTTCCTTCCCACCAACCATCCCACAAAATAGGTTTTAGGCTTGCACTTGACAGAGACAAGGGCCTTAACTTTTTATCTCAAATTAATGTTTAATCAGAAATCTATCACGTGCAATAGTGTTGGTGTAAATTTAAGATTCCAAGCCGACTGTATCACAAAGGTGATTAGTATATGATGCACGCTCTTAAACATTCACAAATTAATAGAGATAGCAATTCCTACTATTCCATACGCCTCTACTGTTAAGATTTATTAATCCCATTTTTTTTTTAATTCACATTATTAAATGTGTAGCTAATTATAAAATATATATATATATATATTAGTTAGACTCTAACTTCCACACATTCAAATATCACTAATTTTTATTTTTGTTTTTCATATCACAAAGCACACGTCTACTTTCTAATTTACTGATTCAGTGAATTCAAACATTTACATAACCAAACTAAATGTAATTAGGCCCAATAAAAATATTCACAGTAGTAACAATCCCTCTGTCTGAATACTCAAGGGCAACAAATATTAGGGTACTAGCTTATGAGTATATTTAATATGCAAAGATTCTACTGTCATTAACCATTTACTACCTTAATTAAATTGCAAACACATTTTTTTATTTATCATCGCATATTACCATCTGTTTAGGCTATACGTGTGTGAGGTGACCTGACGGTCTAGGGGTAAGATGTCGGACTTCTGTGCTGGGGGATTGGGGTTTCAATCCTCGGTCCCGGCATAGATTTATCTGATTACCAAACCCTTCCTTCGCCTCTGACAAGACGTTTATTAATCACTACTTGTGAATGTGGGGAATGCCAGGCCTCCACCGTGGTTCGGATCCCACGTTAAACTGCAGGTCCTCCATTTCACATCACAATCACCCTACCATTACACATTAGCGTAAGTGCGTATAACCCGAACGGGTAGTAAGACGCTGTGCTAATAGTAATAATAATAATAATACACGCTTGTGTGATAATGATTCGGATGAGTAAGTAAGCATTTTAAAAGTAATTTATCCGTATTTTCTCGGAAGGAAAGTTGTAAACCATAAAGACATACATTCACACACATATACCTAATAACGCCATTCCCTTAAGGGGAAGGAAAAAAACTGTGCATATATCTCAAAAACAACTCTGTAATTAATCCATCCTCACTAACTTTCTCCACTCTTCCCTGTCCTCGCATACTACCTTCCCTTCCATATTCATTTACCGGGTCATATATGCTCTTTTATTCTTAAAACTCTTGCTACTCCTTTTTCCCCCCACACATTTAGGAAAAACCACCCTCAGTAGACCCAACCGTGATTCAAACCCCCATCTCCCCGTCTAGCACGAGAATGACGCCTTAGACCATTCAGCCACTAAAGCAGGTAATACATTCTCAATTAAGAAATGCCCCACCTCGGTGGCCACACAGTCTAAGGTGCTGTTCTCGCAGCAGACTAGACAGGGAGGTCGGGGTTCAAATCCCTGTCAAGTGTACAGACAGTGGTTTTACCTAATAGTTTATCCCACTTCAACCAGAAGAATTCGATTACATTTATTCTAAAATATTACCTTTCTCCTCCAAACCCATTAGCATAATTAGCTTGAATACATAATAAGAAGACACGATGAAAAGGAAAATGTCGGAAATAATATTTTGTAAGATTGAAGCTTAGTAGAAAAATGAAGGTTTATTATATAATCAGTTTTCTATCTTTAGGCTAAATAAAACGTTGAGACATGACACATTTTATTGCTATATTTTGAAATTTTACTATATTAGATTTAATATAAACGAATGTTTTAAATTTATTTAGAATTAGACTATAGCATCCTTTTTTTTATATCCTCAGGAATATTTAATAATAAAAATAGAAATGTCTGGCTATGTAAACTTTTTTTCCAGAAACCTTCAAGAATAAATAGTTGTCACTTTTTGTTGCTTGCTCTATATAGGCCTATTGTACACGTGTTTTATACACACACAAAAATAAGAAAAAGTATTACAGAAGAAGGCTTACCAAATTAATGCTGTAATGTGTAAAACGTCCAGTTGAATGTATTTTCCGTCGTTCAACAAAAAACAAGAAACAAATAGAAGCAAAGAATCCTACGTGACAAAGCTATTTTGTTTTAACGTCTGTGTGAAATAATGTGTTTTTTTTATTACTAGAGATATTTAAAACGTACATTCTGAACCAAACTGTTATATCAGAATAATATTTACAAACTTACTTAACTCTAAAAAATACACAACTTTTTTCTTAACGTCAATGATTCAATGGTGAAAAGGTAAAATACCCTTTTTATTTGCTATCAAGGCAGGATTGAACCTGAGACTCAACAATAAAGTTGTTACCCCTACTGGCTGAGCTAATATGTTAAGACACTAAGCTAATGTAAACATTTGTAGTTTTAGGGATTCGTTCTAATTTTATTGGAAATTTAATTTAATTTAAGAAGATGATCGCAAGTTATAAAAGCTTTCGGAAATAAAATGTGGTTACTAAATAGATTTTTTTAAATATAGTTATGGGCTTACAATATGTAGAATATTATGTTTTTTTGACAGTTGAAATGTATAGTACTTGTGGCTTACAGTTACTTGGGACTTATAATTACGCAGACTGAGGATGCATCGAAGCAGGCCATTGTTTTTAACAATTTTTGTAACAAAATGTTTTATCTTGTGCTTTTGTTTGTTTATAATTTGGTTTTGTTTAGTTGCATTACTACTTAGGTTGGATCTCTTATTAATTGAACAATAAAAATTTTACCTACCGCAGAATATATCTATAGACCTGTGTTTATATGAACTATTATTAATGTTTAATAAACAGGAATATGCCCCTATAATATTTGACACCAATTAAAATACACCCTGAACACATATAACCGCGTTTATACATACATATATATATATATATATATATATATTTGTGTGTGTGTGTGTGTGTGTGTGTAAATATATTATTTTTAGTATCAAGTCTTACTACCCGTTCGGTTTATACACTTATGTACTATTTACACTAATGATTTTTATGGATTAGGCAAATTATATCTAGAGGAAGTGTACCCGCATTTTTCGTGGAGAGGGTGTGGGAAGCCATTTAGTAAAAGCCACTCTCGGTTCACCCGGCCGGGATTATAACCCTAATCTTTTTGTAAAACATATAAATATCTTTATTTATGTTAACATTGCTAGTTTTATAAATGTAATTGGTACATCTAAAACAAGGTTATCCACTTCAATGATCGCCTGGTATGTGTGTGTGTGTGTGTGTGTGTGTGTGTGTGTGTGTGTGTGTGTGTGTGTGTGTGTGTGTGTGCGTGTGTGTGTGTGTG
>CABFOV010004465.1:5430-29379 GCA_902141375.1 Timema poppense | reverse complement strand
ATATATATATATATATATATATATATATATAGTCGACATGTATGATCGTTTTATTAAATTTTGCTTTAAAAGTGCAATATAAACATTTAAAAAATGCCAACACCCCATATGGTAGAGCGGCGTATCACTTTCATGTTAGATTGAACTGCTGAAGATTGGAAGAATAAGGTTTTAACGTGTTCGGTTCTAATGAAGGTAGTTATTTCTAAATGGTTTCCCACTCTCCTTCCACTAAATGCTTCCTTCATTACCCCCATGCCATTATAGTACAGTAGCCCCACGGCTTCTTTGGTGCTGATTGACAGCTCACAGCTGACTTCTGACAGTCAACATTTAAGTATATACCTAAAATTTTGACCATCAGAAGTTACAGCTGCTAAACACACGTTTTTGTAGCTCATATGGTTCGTTGTAGGGATACATAATTTGTTCTGGTAACTTTTCAAAGCTTTAAGCTCTCAGCTGTGAGCTGTCAGTCAGTACCAAAGTAGCCATGGGGCTACTGTAGTTATCATTAGGCGTAGGCTACAACAGGTACTATGACGTGGTAAAGACATCAACGTCTATAATTATTTTGGGGAATTAGAGTACTTTTCAAGACCAAGAAAACAGTTGGTTTCACTTTAGTTGTTTAAAAGTGGCCAAAGTCCATTTTCCACACAGGCAGATCCAACACAAGGATAATATGTGATTTAAACCACTGATGCCTCAAGAGAACCAATTACAGCGTTATCTTGTTTTTAAGGAAACTCACAACACCCCTTCATCTTTCATTTTTTTAGGGTGTAAAAGCGTAGTGCAAATTAAGTGATTCGTCGCCGGGCTGTCGCACAATTTTCAACCTTTCCAGCCACTAAGATCGTCTTTTTTTTTAGAAAAGAAAAAAAAAACTACCCTTACCCATCTCCAGGTTCTTAAAACTTATTTATAAACTGGTTCTTAAAGTGTCAGTTTCAAAACAAGGACGAACTCACAAGATAAAATAGCTTTGGTTATTTTTTGCATAATTTTTTTATTTATATATTATAATTATTTATTTTGTATTTACTGTAATACTGGTTTAATTTGTCACGATTTTAAATTTACAAACACATTTAAATGGAAGTATGGAATCGGAAGGTATTAAACTCAGACATTATACATTAAATATTATTTGTTTATTTTAGCACCACGTCTTACTAACCGTTCGGGTTTTACGCTCATGTAATGATTACACCAATGATTTAGGGATTAGAAAGATTTAATTTAGAAGGAGTGCAACCACATGTAAAGGAAAACCACCCTCAGTGCACCCGAATGGGTTTGAACCCCGACATCTCCGTCTTCGACAGTCTAGTTTAAGGTTTTTAGATTGCAAGGTTGGCTCGTTCCCTATACCGGCCTGCAGTCAGCTGTTCCCCGAGCACGCGGTGCTGCTGTGACGTCAGCTCGTGACCTCCACGTGACTAACATTCATTTCAGTACTACACGTGGTCGTGCCGTGTCAAACTCGTTGTTCACTTCTTATTTATGTCAAGTATGCTACCAAATTCACTGTGAATAGTAAATGTTTGTGTGTTTATTGTAACCTTAATGAGTATTTATGCTTGAGCCGTTAGGTGTTACAAAAAGTATTGTAGCACTACTAGAAAATGGCGGAAAATTATTAAATAATATGACTCAAAAATTCCTAAAGATAGGACCTTAAAATGACTAAAAAGGATGAAAACCAAAAAAATATGACCTAAAATTTTAATGATCTATAAAATATGCATTTCTAAAACAAGGGGATTATGAACAGAGTTTATACACCTATGAGCATTGTATGTGACGAAAAAAAAAAATGGAATGTCATCAAAATTTAGGCCCTGCTAATGATATAGTAATACACTATCAATGTTGACCACAATTAATAGGTTTTTATTTCATAAAAAGTAATTTCTACGAAAATATACGCCCCGTAGCATCGATTGCTATGCGTTTTTTTAAACTCGGTAAACATGGTAGTTTGTGAAAAAGGGGAGGATATTTAATAGTCCCAGAGAGTCGAAAACACTCGTCGGACAGGGAGAAGGCGTTTAGGGATGGGTGAGGGAGGATTGTTAAAACCTTATCACTCTAGCCGCATGTTGTCCAGGGATGAGAAGGGGTAGAATAGTGCCCTTCCCCCCCTACCCCCACACCAAACCCTTTCTCGTGCCCGCTTTTATCACTCATTAGGGACAATCTCCGACACACGCTCAGACGAGATAACCGCTAATAGAAAATATATGGTGGCTGCTGTTTAAAGTGTAAACCTCACTCAGGTTATTCAAGGGCAGTGTAACCTTTAGCTGGGAAAGGGTTGTGTCCATCGACTGTAGCATTGAAACGCTCTTCAGACGTTCAACCATACTGATATACATATATGAACTTTATTTTAGTTTAAATGGAGCCTAAATATACCCATATAAGATTTAAAAACCTTATAATTTATTATATATATCGAATTTATTTAAAAATGACACCTGGTCACAGGGATTGAACTCTAGACCAGTTTCAGTTTTTTTTATTAATTTGTTCGATTATAATCGAAACACGGTTAATGTACGTATTTATAATCATTCATCCCTTAAGCTTCGCCTTTCATTTTATACTTATCTGTATAACGTTGCTTTATTATTTATATTTAAATTAATTTAAAAATTATACTGACAACATAAAGTATGTAAGAAAGAGGAGAAGAATTGAAGCAATTAAAGGAGGAAGAGTGGTGGAAGGATAGAGGAATATGGAGGCATTTTACTAAACTGACCCGAACACAGGCTGGAAAAAGTTTATGATGATGAAGATGATTTAAATTTAATTCTTATTTTGATTTTTGTCTTACAACCCGTCCGGGCTTTGAGCTCATGTACTAATCACACTTATGCGTTTGATATTAATCAGGTTGAATTTAGAGGAAGTGTACCAGCATTTTCGTAAGGGCAGAGTGGAAAATTATGTCTACTAATTACTATAGTGTGTTAAGGATGTAGAAGGTCTAATGTCAAAGAAGTGTAAACACATTTGCATCGAGTGAGAGTGTAAAACCATTTAATTAAAAAATATCTCCACAACACTCAACTGGGATTAGAACTCTTTATCTCCCTGTCTTTGCCATTATATTGCGATAGTGACGCCTTAGACCATGCTGCTACCGAAGCAGATAACTTATTGAGTGGGTATAAGGTAAGGTAGAATTTAAAGGAAATGTACCATCACTGGTGTGAAGGGAAAGGGAAATTATTAAAGGAAAAAATATTTTCAGTTGAAAATTAAACTAGATTAGTCTGAAATTTAGTCCGCATGTTCACAATTATTTAGCTGTGAGAAAAATATAAACCCTTTTATTAATGTCTATAAACTTGACATATTTGCCATTAAAATTGTGGGGAGTTGATTAAGCTATGAACTATCCATTTCAGTGGCCATATAGTCTAAGGCGTCACTTTTGTGTCACACTCATTTGCTGAAGACGAGGAGATCAGGGTTTGAATCTCAGTTGGGTCTAATAAGGGTGGATTTTCATAAATGGTTTCCCACTTTCCTTCCACGTAAATCCGGATAAACTACCTCTAAAATGTTTCCCTACGACATTAGCGTAATTATCATGTATGCGTGTAATCTGAACCTATAAAATGGGGTGATAAAATAAAAGATATGAACTCATTTTAAAGAGAAGTTCAATTTATAGTATACTAACAATATTGCACGGCGATGCCCGTGACCCACTGGGGTATAAGAATTATATAAGCCCCCCTCCCCCATCCCTCGCCCCACACACTCACATACAAAAATTGTTTAGAATTACGCTCAATTTCGTACACATTTTTTTTTTTCCGAGGACGATACGGTATATTTTTATCAAAGTTATCTCTGAAAAGTAATTCTAAACCAGATTAACAATATTTTCTTGAAAAATTTGTTAAAAATAGCTTAAATAAAAGCTAATTAAAAATTTTAAAATCCGGCTTTGAGGTGCATTTGGACCTCCTTCCTTCCACTTATGTTAAAAATTTCAGAAATCTACATGCCGTAGATTTGGCTGGACATCTTACACATACAAACAAACAAACACGCACACAGACAAACACTTCCTTTTATTTTTATAGATTATATAACATAATATATATAAGTTTTAGGTAGCTTGAATTTATTTTGGTGTTTATCAATTAAACTTATTTATTCGTAAAGTATTATCAAGGTTAGTAAATTTACTATAATCATATAGTCCCAGGCTGCACCGGTGGGCATGTGGTTTAAATGTCAAGCTCATTTAGTCTGGTTTACTAGTGAAAAGAGGAAGTTGGATTTCCAATAAATACCGGATTTACTGAGAGTATTTTTTTTCTCTAAATGGTTTCCCATTCTCCCTCCACGCGAAATTATCGAAATAGTAAATGTGTTTCGTCTAAAAAAAAATCATATAAAAATAAAACGCTTTCAATGTTAGTTGTAAGGCTGCTAAACCGTAAGGCCTTTAAAGTAATTATTGAATATCACAGAAAAAATATTTCTGAGAACATATTTTACATTCCATAATATTAATTTAATTGTACCTATGCAAGGACTTTACTAAATAGGAAGTTATAAGCTGTATGGGTTTGTTCATCATTCATCTTCAAAGCTATTTAGAAGGGTTGCTAGGTATTGATAAAAAAAAAAGGTATTTACCATCTGAAGGCTGTATTTTTAACTAGTCTGGTTTTTGTCTAAACAGTTTGGTTCAGGGCGGGTTTCAGAGGATTTATTCAATTTTAACATTGCAATTGATTAAAAATTGACTTTTATAAAGCTTAAACAAAATAATTAAATGCATGTCAGTACTACTGGTTTTAAAGTAGTGTTGAAATACATCCCTATTATCATAAGAAAAATTCTTGACAGCTGGAAATGTTACTAGATCTACTTTTACATATTCATACGTCAAGCCATGTTATACTATCACTTTTGATTTAAATTATCAATCCATGTACTCATACGTCAAATAATATTATCTGCAGCTGTCACTTTTTATAGATAATTCTCAATACATAAGAAACATTAATAATGTAACAAAATATAAATTATGACCAAAAATATACTTATTTTTTTCTAAAATATCGTTTTAAAAAAATCTTATTATTTATAATTTCTTTGATATAATAAATTACTATCGAGATTAATTTTTTTTTAGGTTCATAAAATATGATTATCGCTATTTTCTTTAGATTTAACCGTTTTGTTAAATTTGTTTAATATTTTAATCTTGGTAACATTATGACTGGCATTTATGAGCAGTTATTCTCCCTTATTTTAACAAAAATAACACAATTAATTCAAATAATATTGAAATTCCCATGCTTACACTGAAAATACCCGTAAACTCTGTAAATAAAAGTTAGTATTAATGGAAAATAATTTTCATTTTTATTTACGATACTAAAGATAAATTTATGATATATAAGGCTTGTTGCCAGTATTTTATTATCAAAATTAAGTCAGTGTAACTAGCATACCAAACTATGATAATAAAAAGCTTAAGTGCTAAAAATAAATTAAGTAGTTTTAAACAAGAATATTTTCCTTCGCCGTATTTACGTTTATTTTTAAATTGGGACATCTACCTTAAAGCTTTAACTAATATATACTTTTAATCGTGTAGATATATAAACAAATATAAACTACTCTGATTTAATAATGCAATGTGGATAAAGAAATTTTAAAATAAATGTAGCAGCATTCACTTTTAAATATGGAGGGAAATAATTCGTATAAGAATATATATTTATATTATTAATGCTATATTATTATGTTCTTACCATACTTGATACTAATTTAGATCTTTATAAATAATAATTTAAAATGAAACAAGGTGAATATTTTCTCATAAATGTAAGGAAATTCCAAAAGGTATAATTTCTTTGCAAGAAGTGAAAAGTACTTTAGTACTAATTTAAATATTTCCCGTCTACTTTCAAACACAATTATAGACATCGTGAGCCGCTTCGGTGGTCGAATGGTCTAGGGCGCTACTCCAACAGTAGACTAGACTGGCGATGACGGGAAGATCGAGGTTTGATTCTCGGTTGGGTGTACTGAGGTCGGTTTTCCTAAAAGTAGTTTTCCACTCTCCCTCCACGAAAATTAGGGTACGATTATACTGAATATAACCTTCTTGATTCTTAATCCCATAGACGCAATAAGTACATAAGCGTATAACACGAACGGGTAGTAAGATGCAGTGCTAAAAATATATATATATACATTGTGACTATAATATCAAATTATAAATGATAATTCAAAAATAAAGATTAAAAAAACCTCTAAATTTGTAACTATATAAAGAAGATAGTTCCGTTTATGACTACATAAAGTCTCATTTCATGTCTTTCATACCTTTCTTATCACTCGGGTTATTTGCGTAGCAATACAAATGAAGTAAGAATGAGTGACATCTTCACCTTTGTAGCCACCAGTTTAAGGTCTACTGCGGCATCTATTGAGACATATAATAAAGTAATTTAAACACCGGAAGTCTGCCGCAACTATCCACAAAAAACAAATTATAAAAATAAGTCCAATAAACGAATCGGTAATTATTCGAGTCGTTACATATCCATTGTCCAAACTCTTCTAACAAATCTCAATGTGTTCCAATTAACACGACGTCTGGGTCAATGAACACAACATACTCATTTCAAACTTTTATATGTTTATTTTTATTTTATTACTCAGAGGCGTACTACTTCCTAAGATACAATTTTTAGACACGTCCAACAGTTTCCGTCATCTTTGCCGCCCTTGATTCTTCAATCACGTACTGGAAGAACAAAAGGATGCCGACCAATCAAGAGAACGACATAATTGAGAGTCTCAGTGGAACAACTGCTTATGTGACTAAGGTCTTGGTAGATACGATTATTGAGGAATTTATACAATCCAAGCAAATGGATTTTATAGTTCACTATTCGTGCATTTGGAAGACAGATTTTACAATCTATTAGATTTAAGATAATCATCTACTTGAAGAGAAATATCTTCACAACAAAATATGTTTTTTTATTGTAATGGTAGCTCTAAATTTTCAAAATCATGAAATGTCTCAATATTATTAGTATGCTGTTGAGACCCTATTAAAAATAACAATTTTTTTTTTCAAACAAAGCCAACTAGTTGTGTGTTTAAAACTATCTATTCGTATATTATCATTGCGGCGATACTTCGCGTGAAACGTGATAGAAAATTAGATAGTTCCTCCTTTATATAGGTCATATATAGCGTATATATAGGCCTATGCATATTGTTTAGTATTTCACACTATATATATCCAAATAAAATGAAAGGTTTTTAATATTCAAGCATCATATTGATACCTTCCCCCCTCAATTTTGGATGGAGCTGTATTTTAAAATAGGACTTGAGTTACCTACTTTATGGCATTAAGTACTCGAAAGTTCATTGCCGCACTTATAAAATACGCCACCTATTTATATCTTGAGCTAGTTCTTTCCAGTCCATCTCACTACACTATATCCATATCCTGAGCTAGATATATATATATCCAGTACACCTCACTACACTACCTGGGTAACGATATGTGTGTTCGATTGGCTGGAATTTCAAAAGTTTCCTTCTTAGTGTGCACAGGATTTTCCAAATACCCTTCATTGTGAAAGATTGGTGATTTTAAATTAGTTTTGGTACAATATGTAACCTAAATCAGCAATATTTTTCGTCACAGTCAAGTTTGGCCGAGAGCAAGGTTCAGAAATATTTTGGATAGGGAGGAATGGGTTCAATCTCGACTGGGTACTTTGGAGATGTGGGATGAAGGAGGAAAGGATTTTTCTTTTTATTTGTGGTTACCAAAAAATTTCTTTAAATGCAGTTAATTTAATAATCATTCTGGTAATTCTGTTCGCTTGGATTAGTTAACTAGTTAAAGATGCGATATGGTATCTATGGCTAAATGGGTAGATAATATGATCACCCACAAGTTTAGAAGACCCCCGGTTCGATTTCTACTGATATTGTCGATGTATTTAATTATTAATCGTAAGCGTGGTCATACCAAATATCTAGTCAACCTCAGTGGTCTTGGGGTAAAATACTTACCTCAGAATCCAGTTTTCACGAATTCAATCCCAATCCAGATCGACGGCTTTTCAAGTGATAAAAATCCGTAGTACTTTCTGAGGGAAAGTAAAGCCGTTGATTTTGGTATGTAAAATAATCCTAGAAGATATGATGATATAAAAATTGGTAGGACCTTTCACGCTTGTTCATAGAAATTATCATGTGCTGATATAATAAGTTGGTTCATAAAATGCACGTTAAATAAATAAAATCGAGTTATAACCTAATCTATAACTAGACACCCCACAGTTGGATGTGGTGTTTTAGAGCGATTTGAACTAGGTTAACTTATAATTTTAATCATGTCCTGATTTAATATTTATCTTTAGAAAGTTCACTTTAAAAGTTTCAATAGATATTAATTCAAAAATTTGATATTTCTAATTACATTCACCGTATTTGTAGCATTTATATATATATAAAATACATATTGTATGTCAGATCACATATGCCGTTGTTATTCCAAGTGAAGCAATTGTGTTTCGTGCATTGTTTCATTGCGGCTCCTGGCGAAATTAATAACTCCCCCAAGTCTCGCCCCGGCATTCAACTCCGTACCACGAACAAGTTACACCTCTGTGTAATTTAATTTGGTCAAGAACTTGCAGTTATTTTTATTGTTCCCTTCTCTCTCCACCCCCTCCCCCTCCCCTTATTCCTCCTCCCTTCCGTCAATGTGTTCTTTCTCTTTCTTTCTCTTGAACTCACAACGTCAGAGCTGGCTCGCACGGTTAGTGTGACGATTCTGAACAGGAAGGTTGAAGTATAATCGTGAACGAAATTAATTTACTGGTGACGATTTATTTATTTACTACTTTCTACGTAACGACCCGCTTCGGTGGTCACATGGTCTAAGGCTCCCTCCACGCAAATGCGAATTCACTTCCTCTAAATAAAGCCTCCATAAACCCTAAAACCATTAGAGACCTGGCGGTCTGGGAGTAAGGTGTCGGACTTATGTGCTGGGGGTCTGGGGTTCAATCCTCGGTCCCGGCACAGATTTATCTGATTGCCAAACCCTTCCTTCACCTCTGACAAGACGTGTATTAATCACAACTTGTGAATGTGGGGAATGCCAGGCCTCCACCGTGGTTTGGATTCCACGTTAAACTGTAGGTCCTCCATTTCAACTCACAATCACCCTACCATTACACATTAGCGTAAGTGCGTATAACCCGAACGGGTAGTAAGACGCGGTGCTAATATTAATTAGAATAATTAGTAGTTTAGCGTATAACCCGTTGGAGTAGTAATAAATGGTGTTTAACAAAACTCTCAAAAAAGTGTGTTTCTTTTTGATTTTGACTCTTTTCAGAGTCATTGGAATGTTGATTATCCAGGTCACAAACAACCCGATATATTCCTCATCATCCTACCAGCGATTGATCATTTTCAATACCTCTGTGACAGTCGATAAGTGATAAGAGTCAAAGTCTTCAATAAATTTTGTGAAGTTAAAAATGCCCTTATTTGAAACGAGTACAATTTTTGAGTATGTAGGCGAGGGTGACTCGACCTTTTCTTAAAGCACAGATTTTTAAACCTCCAACTCTATTAGAGAAATACGAAATCATCTAAAAATATCCCAGTGGAATCAGTGACGGCGGAAAATTAATTGTGAAGGGGGTGTGCGGGTAAATAACCTAAAAGGAATTTAGAATTTGACTTCCCAGTCTAAAGAGTTCCTGAGGGCCTCCGCCATTAAAAATTTGACGATTAGATTCTTTTAATATTTGACAGTGATTTATTTTCACTTGAATTTTCTTTTGAAAGCCATACTCCTATATAATCTGTTTGGAGTTTTCGTTTAGATTTTTTTTAAATTTGATTCTCTAAAAGTATTTAAGTGGTCTTCATGAAAATTTTAATTTTATAGCCTTAGAAGCTTTATGAGGTTTGTTTTTAATTGATCACAATCTAAAATATAAGAGGATGGTTAAATAAATCTAGAGGGGGCAAATTTATTGGGGGTGGTAAAATATTTTCAGGGAAAAATTCCTCCTTCCTCAGTTTATCTTATTCAAAGAAATGTTCAAAGAAAAATTTCGGACTTTGGAAAGAGGAGGTTGTAAGTTTCTAAATGTTAAACAAATGTATATAATTTAAAATTATTTAATACCTGCCTTTAATTACCATAAAAATAAACTCCAAATATCTTTCAGCGTCATTATTTTATAATCGTAATTTTTCTTTGACTGTAGTAGTTGGAGTTTATGTATCCTTAACTGCTCTATTGACAAAGAAAAATCAACTATAAGTTATTGATCATTATCATACAGAATTATCCAAATCTCAAGGTAAAATATTAAGTTATATGTCTGCAGGTTGTAGGGGGTGACAATACAATTATCTCCACGTAATGAACTTGAAGACTGGACTCCAAATGGAGGATCTACAAAACGTCAAAGTTGCCACTGTATGCACCTGTGAGGTAGGCAATACATGCAGCACGCCACGCAAATAAACAGTCATCCCCACCACTCTTTCCCTGACACACACGATGGTGTCAAAGTAGCGGAGCGGGATTGAACTGTTGGCTGTCAACATAGAGGTAGAGATGAAAATTTTCCGGTAAATTTTGAATCGGAAAATGTTTCTCGGTGGCGGCTTGTGATGGAGAGGTTAAATGGTAAAGGTGGTACCTAGAACCTATTGTATTTCAAAATATAGTATGTTAAGTGACGAGTTGGTTATAAGGAAGGTGAGGGGGCTGGCGGAGGGTTAGATAGGAACCACGAGGGATAGGAGGGGGAAAAAAATGTCAGGACAACCCTAAAATTATTTTAATTAACTTATTGATGATAAAAATTGAAGTATGGTTTATGAACATAACGGGTCGACAAAGGTTCGCGTTCGTTTGTTTATTTTTTTTAGCACCACGGCTTACTACCCGTTTGGGTTATTTGCCTGTATACTAATTACGCTAAACTGTTAGGGAAGAGGAAGGTTAATAATAATAATAATAATAATAATAATAATAACATCTAGCACCGCGTCTTACTATACCGTTCGGGTTATACGCTTTAAGTACTAATTACTCTAATGGATTAGAAATTGAGGAAGGTTGAATTAGAGGAATTGAATCCGCATTTGCGTGGAGGGAGAGTGGAAAACAATTTAGGACAACCCCCCCCCCCCCCCCAGTTCACCCAACCTATAATGAGGAAGGTTGAATTTAGAGGAATTGCACCCGTGAAAGTCGAAATATATTAGGGAAAACCTCTCTCAGTGCAACCGACGAGTATCGAACTCCAATCTCCCTGTCATCGGCAGTCTAGTTTATTGCGAAGGTAGCGCGTTAGACCGTTAGGCTTCCGAAGCTCGTTTGATGATGTTTCTGATGTTAACGCCCTCAGTAGAAACTAATCTTAAGTATAAACGTTGACAATTGGGATATCCATATATCGATTACATCATAGTACCATTTAATCAGTTGATATTATTTTACAGAAATAATAATTGAAAATTTTCAGTTTTTGAAAATTTTACGGATAAAACTTAGGGAAAATGTTCCGTCTCACATCTCTACATAGAGGGACATTGCACGTTCCCTAAAATGGCAGACATGCAGATATAAATATGTATGAGTTGCCCGCCCCTTCTGATGCATATAGTGCCAATTTTGACGTCTCGTGGCGCCGCCATTTTACGTCACCAATCCCAAGTTCTATCACGTAGACATATTTCACCTCCTAGTATCTGTATTATTTATACCTATATATCTGAAAACTCCTGTATATCATTGTCAATGTCAAATATTGTTTCGCCTGCTTCAGTAGCCGTATAGTCTAAGGAAGATTTGGGCTCAAATCCTAATTGGGTGTACTAAGGCTGGTTCTACCTAAATGGTTCTCCACTCTTTCTCAACGCAACTGTGGATACACTTCGTCTAAATTCAACCATCATTACACATCAGCGTATCTACGCCTAGTAATATCAACATTTTTTAAATATTTGGTACGGACATTGCATGATTGAAAGATTAATTTATTTATTTTTCCATTTTCATTCTAAAAGTTTCTGATCCACTTCACTCATGGCAAATATTCAAACACTGTGAGATTACTATGCGTATAAAATTAAACTTAAATAATTTACTTAAGTAAGATTATTTTTGTCATAAAAATTGAAAAAATACGCACCTTAATTCGCGTATTCTTACAGGCCACCTTAATAAAATAATTCAGTAATTGGAAAAAATAAGTATTATATATATATAAACCACGCTGGAAAACTACACCAGAAGATTCGGTTAAAATCCTGACCTTCCAACAAACGAATACGCTTACAATTAGTTAACTCCACTAATAACCAATCTGAAAGGTATTTAATATATATTTTCGAGCAATTAATGGGAAATTTCAGATGATCATTAAAAAATTGGAACATGTAAATTTGGCCCCTAATTGTATGTTAGCTTCGTACCTTTATAACGATATGAATATCTTCACGAATAAAAAATTATTTTAATTAAAATAAATATCTAATATCAGTTTAAACCATTGTGTATTATGTTAGTACAGCCTCGTCTTAAAAAAAATTGGTGTACTTACAGTAAGATTTTTAGGCTTACCACCAATTGTCGTCACAAATATTGCACAACACATTTGTGAAAATTTTCCAAACATTTAAATCACGAGTTTTCTATAAATAATCATATTTTTTTGAACAAAAAAAATATTTACGATACACCCTACATCTTATAATTACGTCGTTTAAATAGTGATTATTCGCTAACTTAAAAAAAATAAGTGTTAAAGACGTGTTTTTAATAACACAATTAAATGTATTAGTATAGTTAAAATAAACTTATTTATAAAAAAAATTAGTTATATATTCTTTCCACACAAATTAAAACATTGCGTGCTAGATTCGTGTGTATTAAGATAAGCTGACCTTAACAGTATTGCTATTCAGAAAATAAAAGAACCTCTTATGAGTAATTACTATTCTTGTAGTGGAGAAGGGGAGGAAAGGGGGTTTGAAAGTAGGCACTCTAATAATGTGTCGTGTATGTTATCCCACATGATAAGATCACTTCTATTGTTAATGTAGGGGTAGAGAGAGCAGTGCATGGTGTTGACGCCGAAACGTAGACCTAGCTCATGTAAAGTTAGCGGCCGAAGTACGTATACTGGTATAAATATGACACGACATCTCTCACATAGACTATATTAAAGATGCTATGACACATTTCACGACTGGGTATAATATGGTAGGACATATTTCACAGAGAATGGATTTAATGTGGCATGAATCTTTCCTCTAAACGGTACATCATAGTTTTCACATAAGACTGATTTTAAGATGAACTTACACATTTCACATAGACTGGTTTTAAGGTAGCATAATATTTTTCCCATATACTGGTTTTAATATGTAATTACATATTTTATATAGACTATCTCATATTGCATCGTATGTTTCACATATAATGGTTTTAAGATGCTATGACATGTTTCACATATACTAGTTTTAAGACGGTATGATATATTACATAAACTGGTTTTAAGATATAATGAGCTATTTCACATATATTCTATTTAATATGATATCGCTTATTTCACACAGACTGGATTTAAGATGGCATGACATCTTTCATTTAGACTGGTTTTAAGATGGCATGACATATTTCAGATAAAATGAATTAATAAGGTATGTAATATCTCTCTTAGACTATTTATGTGATAGCATGACATATATAACGTCGGTTCCTTTTAAACTGGCATTAAATATTTCACGTAGACTGATTTGACTGATGATATGATAAATTATGTAGACAGATTCTAACATAGCGTGACATCATTAAGATAAAACACTTGAAATATGGCATTTATGTGGAGGGCGATTGAAAAACCATTTAGGAAAAATCACCTTCAGTACACCCGACCTAGACTCTAACCCGGAGGTGACCTGGCGGTCTAGGGTTAAGGTGCCAGACTTCTATGCTGGCGGCCGGGGTTCAATCCTCGGTCCCGGCAAAGATTTATTTGATTACCAAACCCTTCCTTCACCTCTGACAAGACATCTTGTGAATGTGAGGAATGCCAGGCCTCCACCATGGTTCGGATTCCACGTTAAACTGTAGGTCCTCCATTTCATCTCACAATCACCCTACCATTACACATTAGCTTAAGTGTGTATAACCCGAACGGGTAGTAAGACGCGGTGCTAATAATAATCTAACCCGGATATCTTCGTCATCGGTAATCCAACATAATAGAGAGAGACATCTCATATTTTTATACCATTCGACTACTGTTATAGTTTGCAGTCACAAGTGTCATTCCTCAGGGGGGAGGAAAAGCTATATTATTGGATGTGCACTCCAATCAGATTGGAGAGAAGATGGAGAGACGATGGAGAAACCATTGTTAAAATCAAAGGTGTAAAACTAACATCAGTGCAACTAACTGTTATTCAAATTCAGTCCTCTGGCGATTAAATACATTGTATGTGGCCTTGTATCGAATGGCTTTGGATCCGTTTTAAATAATCACTTAAATACTCTGCCCTTTTTTATTGACAGATATATATTTGTAAAATATTACAATTTATTTTATATAACGATTAATACTAAATATTAACCGTCCAAGAGATACACGTATTCTCATAAAATATTAAACATCAAAGAATATGAGTTGCTCTCAAATGGATTATTGTGATTTAATATTTTATGCGTGGGTTCATCCTAGATATATTTATAACCAGTACCCTCTTGCGAAACTTTCACACATTAAACCTTCCCCTCGCCTTCCCAAAAACAAAATGATTTAGTCTTTTTGTTGGGTTGTTGAAATTAATTAATTAGCAAAGTGTATACAAAAAATAGTAAACAGAGTTTATTTTCGGGAATTGATACAAAAATATTGTTAGATTTTTCTTTTAACTTAAATTTTAAACAAACCATGTGTTTTTACGTAAACTGAGTATACTATGTCAGAAGTCATTAACAAATCCTCTCCACTGATACCTTAGTCATCGCTGTAGGCTTTGTATTAGTTGAGAAAAAGGGATGTTGACAACAGAGATAATATATAAAATTTAACTCCAGACCTACAAAGTTGGTAAGTTTAGTAGGGTAATATCAATCATGTTGTCTTAGGTTAATTTAGTAAATTGTAAAGAACCACTTCGGCGGGCACGTGGTTTAACACGCTATTCTATGAGTGGACTATACCGCCGATGACGAGGATATTAAGGTTGGGTGTACTGAGGGTGTTTATTTTATAAAACCGCTATCCTCTCTTCTTCCATGAAAATGTGGGTACACTTCCTATAAATATATCCTCTATAATCTCCATAACTGATGTCATACACTTAAAAAAATATTTTAAAATACCTTGAAGGAAAATAAAATTTATACCAACACTAGCTGACCCGGCAAACGTTGTTTTGCCATATAAATAATTTTTAAGTAATTTCTAGTGTAGACAAAAGATAGCTTACTTATTGTAAGTGTGTAAGAATGTGGTATATGCGTGAAATAGGCATGGAGCGCTGTGAACGATGAGGGAATATAAAAATAACAAAAGGCAAAACATTATTTTAAGTTATTATAATTTATTCCTTAAAATTATATATCATTAATTAATCAATTACGACAGTAACACTAACAAACAATATCAATCTCTTAATGCCATAGCGTGAACAATATTTTTTGTTAGTCCATCTTTAGCTAACACAAACAAACTGGATGGTTTACCCACTCGAGAGCATGCCACGTATAATTGTCCGTGTGAAAAACATGGTGTTCTCAAATCTAAGCCACAAATAGACATCGTTTGACCTTGGGATTTGTTGATAGTCATTGCAAATGCCAATCTAATCGGAAACTGAATACGTTTGAATTGAATTGGCACATCTGTAGGTATAATAGGAATCCGTGGTATTAATATATTTTCACCTCGGAACTTGCCATTTAAAATGCTGGCTTCGATCACGTTTTTCACTAAAATGGCTATTAAAAAATAGGGGTTGGTGATAAAAGGGTAAAAATTTAGGGTTGTATGTATTTTTTAATGCGACATAATAAAAAAAATAAAGATATTAAAAAAATGTCTAAAAATTATAGAAAAATGTTAAGGGTGGACAACCCTTATCACTAAGGGGTATGAAAAATAGATGTTGGCCGATTCTCAGACCTACTCAATATGCTCACAAAATTTCATGAGAATCGGTCAAGCCGTTTCGGAGGAGTACGGGAACGAACATTGTGACACGAGAATTTTATATATAAGATAATGTACGGCCAAAATTTAATAAAAACCAAATGGCATGCCATCTTGAAACTAGTATATCAATTCCTAGTTTAAGTGCATGTAAAAGTTATCGTCTAGAAGCCGTAGCTAAAAAGCCTTACCACCTTCCCTCCTTGGCCCCATTCTCTCCGACTTGCCTTTGTGGGAAATGAGATGCACCCAATACGCACGCGATCCTATTGGACAACCTGTAATTTTGAGTCGCGTACAAAACACGCCGGCACACGCAACAAGTTTTTGTATTATTTATTTTTTTTTCGTCTAGGACTTAGAAACACACGCTTTTCACATGTTTTCATACCTGTTAAAGGTAGGATGGTGTTCACGTACCTAAATGGAAGTAGGCGTGGTCGTACAATTTGTTGCATTAAAATACCAAACAACGGGGATACATTTTTTTAAATAAATTATTTTTATATAAATTGAATTGTGGTTCTCTTTAAAATAATTAACTTTTTGGGATAGGTACAAAGGCCCGTTTTTATGGCACCCTGGGCAAAATGTAAACATGACACCCCCTCACTAGCCTCCTTCTTATCCCCTCACTCCGCCGCCACGCACCTCAAGTATAAACTTGGTAGCAGAGCAGGGGGCGCATTTTCACAAAATCTGATTCTTTCCTTTCGTTTTTAGGGTGACACAGTCATAAATTCCTTTCTCGACTTAATCCAGCACCCCTGGGCAATTTCCCAGTCTGCACCACGCTTATAAATCAGGCCTGTAAGTACAAAGAAGTGATCAGCCTGTTAATATATCAATACTTTAGCTGAGATTCAATTGTAATCACCTACATTAAAATGAAAGAAAACAGTTAAAAGTCTTTTTGCCGTTTAGATAACAAAACACTTCTTTTTTTGTCCAAAGTCAAAAAATGTATGGCTTCAGTAGAAAGGCCTTCGTTTAGTTTTATTTTCTACATTTAGTAATCTCAACGTTTCTTGATAAACATTTTAGAAAACATTCTAATTTAAACTTTCGTAAGGAGTAAATAAATATAATAAAAGCCAAGACTTAGATGTTGGAGTTAATAATTTACAAAGGTATGAGTTCTAATATATTGAATATTGAGGATAAATATTGTTATGATTATTAAGATTATACTCAATTTTGTCAGTTTTTCTTTTAACACACTTTGATATTTAAAATATCTACCTTGCCTATATTTAATATAGTATGAGTCAAATTGGTCAAACCAACACATGACATAATACACAATTAATTTACAAGTTTTTAACGAAAGTTAAAATATTATTATTATTAGCACCACGTCTTACTACCCGTTCGGGTTATACGCACTTACGCCAATGTGTAATGGTAGGGTGATTGTGAAATGACATGGAGGACCTACACTTTAACGTGGAATCCGAACCACGGTGGAGGTCTGGCATTCCACACATTCTTCACAAGTTGTGATTAATACACGACTTGTCAGAGGTGAAGGAAGGGTTTGGTAATCAGCTAAATCTGTGCCGGGACCGAGGATTGAACCCCGGCCCCCAGCACAGAAGTTCCGACACCTTACCCTTAAACCACCAGGTCACCAAGTGAAAGTAAAAGTTGCCGTATTCAAATTACTTTCTTAAAATATTTTAACCCTATTACTTTTATAAAAACTATCAGTCTTATCTGAGATTTTTGCTCCCGTTAATCCTTTCAGTGTTCCAGTATATGATCGAGATTACTGGAACTTTAGTTGTCCGACATGTTTCGGTACTCTTATTTTACGTACCATATGCATGGAAGTCGTTAGGCGATGAAACACGCTGTGTTACCACAACATCTACGACTTGTAAAAGTGTTAATCCAACGATATTTTTTATCCTCAATACTCAATTTATTAATTAAATTTATTTGAACTCAAACTTTTGTAAATTATTAACGACAACATCTAAGTCTTGGCTTTTATTATATGGTTCTTGATAAAATTGTACCTAAAAGGGGGTGAGTTATTACCAGGGTAAGTCGTGTTGAGCTCGACTGCTGAGGACGGGAAGATCGAGGTTCGAATCTCGGTCGGGTGAAATAGGGGTGGTTTTTCCTCAATGGTTTTCCACGCAAATGCGGGTTCACTTCCTCTAATTCAACCTTCCCAATTCCTAATCCATTAGCGTAATTAGTACTTAAAGCGTATAAACCGAACGGGTAGTAAGACGCGGTGCTAAATAATAATAATAATTACCAGGGTAAGCAAGACTTGCCAAAACTGTACCAGCAATGGCGTGACTTGGAGTGTGGCCAGAGTAAGCAGAGTTAGTTGAAACTGTGCATATGAGTTGTTTGTAATCATTCAGTTCATTCATTCATTCAATTTGCGAACCAAATGTATGCAATGTTTGGAAGCACATAGGTATGTTAACTGATTCTGATACACACCTCGGTGGCGTGGTTAGCTAATGCGCTAGCTTTGTGTTGACCACAGAGGACGGGAAGATTGATGCTCGAATCTCGGGTCGGGTGAACTGGGTATTGCTTTTCCTTAATCGTTTTCCACTCTCCTTCCACGCAAACGCGGGTTCAATTCCTTTAAATGTCAACCTTAGCAATTCCTAACTCTTAGGGGTAATTAGTACTTAAGCGCATAACCCGAATGGGTAGTAAGACACTGTACTAAACAATATAATTTATTTTTACTTTAAATGAGAAAAAAACCGCACGAAAATTCTCGGTTCAAGTACACACATATTTTGTCAACCATTATAAAAATGACTTTAACCTAAGATTTAAAGCCCAACATTATTACTATTGTTGCAACATTAACTCCATTGTTGCAAAGTGAAGGTTTCAAATTTTTGGTAAAAAGTCCTACTTTCCTTTCTTTTTTCTTTTTGTATTGATAAGATACAAAGTGTTAATATTTATACTTTAACAATAAATATTTTTTTGAAATGAGGTGCCCTAAGTATTTTCAATGTTCAATTTGACACCTATGATTAAATGAATTTGAAACGCTTAGTTTAAACTAACACTTAATAACAGAATTTTGATTACGTCATTTTTTTTTACATAACAGGCAATACTTATGCACACATAAACTCTCTAAGATCACCTGATTGTGGAACAGAATAACTTTTAGTTTTTTTTTAGCATCGTGTCCTACCACCCGGTACGCCTATGTACCTATTATATTAATGACACAGGGATTAGGAAGGTTTAATTGAGAGGAAGTGCACCCTGATTTGCGTGGAATAATAGTGGAAAACCATTTAGTAAAATCACCCTCAGTGCACCTGACCGGGATTGAACCACGATCTCCCCATCTCCAGCAGTCTAGTCCAACACAAGAGTAGTGCGTCATATTTCCTTGGTACTACGTCCTCTCTCTTTGCTTTCATGCTTGCAAAATAAAAGTCCCTGGTGAGGAACTGCAACTATAATGGAGAGGGTTGTGCTGGGAGGGGGTGGTTATCACTTCTGAAGAAGATATTCTGTTAATCAATAACATATTTAGCGGAATATCAGAGTTTGATTGTTAAAGACTTTTCAGTGCATATAAAAATTTTAAGTCATCTTTTGATGAGCTCCATGTTAACAAAGTCTTGGCTACCCATTTTGGTAGCCACGTGGTATAACGCGCCATTCTGGCAGTAGACTAGACTGCCGATGGTGGGTCTATTGAGGATCGAATCTAGGTCGGGTGTACAGAAGATGATTTTTTCCCCTTTCCCTCCACGTAATGCGGGTATACGTCTTCTAAATATGACCTTTCTAATCCCTAAAAGGTGACCTGGTGGTCTAGGGTTAAGGTGTCAGACTTCTATGCTGGCAGCCGGCGTTCAATCCTCGGTCCCGACAAAGATTTATCTGATTACCAAAGCCTTCCTTCACCTCTGACAAGACATCTTGTGAATGTGAGGAATGCCAGGCCTCCACCGTGGTTCGGATTCCACGTTAAACTGTAGGTCCTTCATTTCATCTCACAATTACCCTACCATTAGACATTAGCGTAAGTGCGTATAACCCGAACGGGTAGTAAGACGCGGTGCTAATAATAATAATAATAATCCCTAAAACTATCAACGTAGTTACTATATAAGATTTTATAACCCAAATGGGTAGTAAGACGTGGTGCTAAACAAAAAAAGTCCTGGCTCTGCTTATTAACCTGGCAAGACTCCACACCACGCCACTTGATCCTATGCTAACAATAACCTATTCAGTCCCCAGTCCCGACCCACCCCCTCTCCCAAAGGGGCAGCGCAGTAATTGAGTCTATTTCCCACCCCCGTCTTCAAGGATAGCGACACATGTTGTGAAGGGATCCCAGTATATATATCCTATAAGGGTGAGGTAATCTAACAAGGCTGCATCCCCTCACTCGCGTGTGCTGTGTGTGTTGCATACAGGGGAGGTATTAGGCGCCAACGACGAAGGGAGGAGGTAGGTGGCGGGTTATAAAGTTTACAGTGGGATAACAGAAGAGAAATCCACACACACACACCACCCTTGCTCACCACTTTCACAAGCTGTAGTGGAATACTGATGGGAAGCGACTTTCTTAAAATAGAAACATAATGTTTGCTGTATATAGCTCAAAAAACAATATATCCGTACTTAGTTCATCTTCACTAACTTTCTCTACGCCTCCCTATCATTATTAGTACCACGTCTTACTACCCGTTAAGGCTATACGCACTTACACTAATGTGTAGTGGTAGGGTGATTGTGAGATGAAATGGGGGATCTACAGTTTAACGTGGAATCCGAACCACGGTGGAGGCCTGGCACTCCACGCATTCAAAAGTCGTGATTAATACACGTCTTTTCAGAGGTGAAGGAATAGTTTGGCAATAAGATATATCTGTGCTGGGACCGAGGATCGAGCCCCGGACCTCCAACACAGAAGTCCGACACCTTACCCCTAGACCACAGGTCACCGAACTGGTCTTATAAGCTACGCCATATTGGAACTATTCAAGATAAGTTTGCTACCTTTCAGGGTAAACTAAGAGTGTATTTTATTTATTCTATTGATTTAATTTTTTCTAAAAGAGTAGGCGTACAAGTATTTGAAAAAAAGGTTGAATTTAAGGAATAAATATAAGATGTAGCAACAAAATATAAAAGCTACAGTAGGGAAACGATGGGCGATCGTAGGAACTTTGATAGGTTTATAATTATATTGAGGCTGAAAAAAGTTTCTGACCCCTGGTATAGGGTGTCATACTTGTGTTTTACTGGCCTGCTGATAATGTAGAGATCGAGGTTCGAATCTCGGTTGGGTCTACTAAGGACGTTTTTTCCTAAATAATTTATCACTTTTCTTACATGCAAATGCGGGTATATTACCTCTATAATACTTCCTTCCTCATCCCTAATCCACTATAATAATTATATTATATGAGTGTATTCTGAACGGGTACTAAGACGCGCTGATTAAAAAGAACATAGATACACTACACCTTAATTATTTATTTTCCAATATTAAGTGCTTTAGTTCATAAAACAACAAATCCAGTATGTGAATCAAAGTCTCACCAAATCTATAAAAAAATATTTGATTTAAACAAATAGAATAGTTAATTGATTAATATAAATGTTGTTAGAATGCCCTTCAATAAATATGATTAAAGTAATAACATGTATATTCGTTGCTGGCTATGGTACTAATCTTATTTTGAAATTATATGCAAATTATATAATATTTTATAGAAAATATATACATTCATGGCCCCTATAATTATACATATTATGCCTATCTACACAAATAATGAAAATGAAATGTTGGTTGTGTATATGTTTTTTTTAATAATTTAGACATCAAACCGTAACTATAAATAAATTAAATTGATTTAACCCCCTACAAAGTCGATAAACAATTTCTACGTACCTATCAAAGCTACTTTAAAATAATATGTTAATCATGTTTAATCTTTATAAAACCAGACAAACACACAATGAATATATATATTTTTTTTAAACTGTTCAAATAAAATTAGTAATTTGTAGCCTGTAAGACCTACCGGTTCCAAAAAAAAAAAGACTAATGTACCCCTGGAATACCCCAAGATATTATTATACTTATTTATCATCTGAAAACACACACCAAAGGAGAGATATCTTTCGTGTAACCACGATCATATCATGACGATATCAGCTACACCTTGGCTCATGTTATTTGTGACGATTGTCGTGAAAGTCCCACGCTGTACGATGGTGTTAGACATACAAATTGTCCCACAGCGTCAGACTTAAGACCAAACTGTCGTATCTCCCCCACGAACATAAGGTCGTGGTCCAATATTCCGACCCGTTCATCTGCAAGCGATATTCCACCTAAAGGTTTCAAGGTGTAAGATAAGGTGACTATAATAAACAGGTTTCTAAGGGATCACTGCAGGGGCTAGATGAGTTTCTCACGAAGGGGCCTCCCTCCTCTCTGGGGGTACTCATGAAACCCGTGTTTTAATGCTAGGATGGATTATGAGGTCCAATGCAGCCCTTGACTTCTCCTAAGATCTACAGATCAAGGTAGACACTGATTGCATCTATGTTATTGCCAGCGCCGTTGAAAATAAGCTTCGTCTTTGATACCTTTCCATGTTACTTTGATTTAGTTTAAGCTATACATGATTAGCTATTTTCACAAGCATTTGAGTGTATGTGACCTTTCGGAATTATTAGATTCCTTAATAAACACAGTTTACAATTTTATTCGAACAATTATAGTCCGGAGATAACTACGCTTGATGTAATGCACGATTGGTTTTTTAAAAATATAGTGACCCCATGGCTTCTTTGGTGCTGACTGACAGATCACAGCTGACTTCTGACAGTCAACATTTAGGTATATACCTAAATTTTGACTGTCAGGAGTGACAGCTGCTAAACACATGTTTTTGCAGATCATTTGGTTCGGCGTAGGGATACATAATTTGGTCTGGTAGCTTTTCAAAGCCGTCAACTGTGAGCTGTCAGTCAGCACCAAAGAAGACGTGGGGCTACTGTATGTATGCCCCCTATTATGTGATTTTAAAACCGTATTCTAGAAATTGAAATAGTAAATCAGTAAAAAAAAAATCGTTTGTACTAGGCCTATTAGCCCGATACCCTAGCTCAGTTGGTAGCGTGTCTGTTTACTAGTATATGGGTCCCGGGTTTGATTGCCGACATGGTTAAAAAAAAGTTATCTTTGGTGTAATGTGGGTTTCCCTCTCCACAAAGCTGAATGAATGGCTGGGTCTAAGTTAGTTTATAAGTCATGTGCTGATATAATCAGTATGTTCATAAAGTGCATGTTAAATATCTTAACTGCTTTTTAAAAATATATGCTGGTCCTACTTGTTTTTATTCGACTGTCCTACG
Source organism: Timema poppense (assembly GCA_902141375.1). NCBI lineage: Eukaryota > Metazoa > Arthropoda > Insecta > Phasmatodea > Timematidae > Timema > Timema poppense. The sequence continues at coordinate 5,698 of CABFOV010004465.1, read as the reverse complement.
TGTTAAATTCTTAACATTTAGTTTTAGTTAGCTGCTCATTCAAAATAGCTCTATTCTAAGCAAGGACATGAGCACCAATTAAAATATTAAAATACTAAAACTTATGACTATTTTAATAACATAGAGTTATTTAAATACATTTTAGTTAAATATTCTGATTACCAAACCCTTCCTTCACGTCTGACAAGACATCTTGTGAATGTGAGGAATGCCAGGCCTCCACCGTGGTTCGGATTCCACGTTAAACCGTAGGTCCTCCATTTCATCT